>JABFPT010000106.1:4085-16087 GCA_022817245.1 Nixonia krombeini | reverse complement strand
CAGCAAATTTTAATTGCAATAAATCTTTCTTTGTATATAAAGCATAAGAAATGAATTAAAAAATGCAGACTAAGAAATATTGTTTATTTAATATTAGTTTTTATTTTCTACAAAACGAAAGAGGTAAAAATAAAGGGCACTCAAAATAAAAGGCAAATAAGGAGAGTTTAAAGAACTATGCATAAACGTATACTCATCAGAAAACTCACCTGTTGATCAGAAAACGTGGAACGAACTTAACGTGTGATGTAATTCTCTGGTATGAAAATGCAACGAATTACTTTGCTTTGTTTAGAAAATGAGTATTTTTAAAGATTGCATACAATTACTTTGCGAGTCGCGAGGAAATATTTGTTTGACGATATCACAACGAAGTGACTACAACTTTTGTAGTCTACGCGAGAATGACGGCAATGCCGACGACGGCGTGCTATATATGATAGCACATTCAACCCCCGCTTTAGCGCATGACATTCTTTGCGCGGTGAAGAATATAGATCAGACAACTTGCTTTTCCAAATTATTGGAAGGATATTTTGTAGACAAGAAACACGATTAATTTGAACATAAATAACTCATTTCACATTTTGCATACAGTAGAGCATTGTTATAATGTGTGTTTATTTAAAGAATTATCTTAAAAAAGAAAAAAGAAAAGAATTATTATAGAAAATATACAATGAAAAATATTTTACGAACTTGGAATCATGATCCGCAGTTATTTCATGTTATTGTTCTCAAGAAATTTTACGTGCACCTGTTTTGTGTCTTGGGACGAAATATTGTAAAGTTCCCCAAACTTAATATTTAACAATAATCTTCATCATGCGCGCAAGTGGATAAAACATTGAATATATGTGTTCAAATTCTAATAAACTGTAATTAGGAAATTATAAACAAAGATAACAATTCGAATTTTATGTAATTACTGCATTAATACAGAAACAAAAATGAAGCTTAATGTGGAATATAAGTAAAAAAACTAAAATGATTTTTTTTATTATAAATGTGATAGTTAAGAAATTAAATATGTAGTAATTTATTTCGAGTTTTTGTCTATATTATTTTGCAGATACTGTTTTGTATCTTTTTTCGTATTAATCACATAGTCAATGTGTACCATAAATTTACACAACCTAGCAATGAATGATGCGTGTCAAAGACACATGACTGATACTAAAAAAGACAACGCTTCTAATTTAATCCTGAAAACTTGATGTATGTAGAAGTTGTTGATCTATCAGTAACTCATATAAACAATGTCAAGAAACTTTTTACTTTTTACATTTTCGTTAGTTTTTACTAAACATGTGACCATTTTATGCTTGAGTTATAAAATGATTTTTCTAGCAATATTTTTATCACAAAGCCTTCTTGAAACGATGCACGTTTTAAATCAAGAAATGTATGCGCTGTAGTTTATGCTATTCGAATACCTCTTTTCGCAATTTAAAAATCTATGATTTTCTGGAAGACTTGTAGGGTAATACAACGTTCCTTGCAATAACTGCTCGTAAAGGAACGCAGTTCGTTCTTGTTCCTTCACTACCTTAATACATAAAAGAACATGTAAAAAATTGACGGTTACGTACGCTTTCAAGAGTACAAAGGATTAATATATAAAAGGGAAAGCTAAATAAATCTCATATATAAATGTAAATCTCATATATAAATGTGGAAGTTTTTTTCTGTACCAATATAACAATACAGTGACAGTTTTTGTCTACAATTTATTTCCAAAATATATAATTTTTTTACATGTTGTTGTATGACATATCAAACATTTGCAAATATTATTATGATTTCCAAGTTACTTTTCATCTTATTTTTTGAGTTTATGTATATTTTGATTTTGTCAATTTTTTCAGTAATACCTTTGTAAGATATTTGTCATGACATTCTGATCTTTTTTGTAAAATCTTAAACTCTTTCACCAATATTAAAGTCTATCGTTGGAATTATAATTAATATTAAAAAGAATATTTTAGAAAAGTTTTATTTCATTTACGTATAAAATGCTTATAAGCAATCACTTTAATACAGTAATATTGTAAATGTTTACATTATTAATAAATGTATCATATAAATTTGTAAAAAAATTTAAATGTCGTACAGTCTTCGAAAAAATACAAATATTATATTTATGACAAAGGCAGTATTTTGTTTATTCCTTTTCCTTTTTTAATTGTTCCCCGTTATTACCTTTTTTATATTTCCAATGTTTTTCATTCTCACGCTCTCCCTTTTCTCCATGATTCTGTTCGTAATGGTGATGACGATGATGTCCTTTGGTTTTTTTGCCTCCTACTCCTTCATGGTGGTGATGACCTTTTTCATACTTTTGCTTTTCTCCATGCTTTTCTTCATCATGTTCTCCGTGATAATGATCAAATTTATGATGACCACCCTTCTCATCTTCGCGTTCATGATGATACTCGCCTTCCTTCTCCAACCCATCTTCTTCGTCGAATTCATCAAAGAACTCAGTCTTTTTTTCATATTCGTCCTGTAATCAGTTTTATTGTTTAGTTTGAAACGTGACGAAGTAAGGAAAGTTGTCTCAAGAAATACTGACGAGACAATTTATAATTCTGTCAAATATCGTACATTTCAATTAGACAAAAGAAATGTAATCACGAAGGAACAAAATGTAATAAACACATACTTAATAATAAATAGATTTTTATATGCATATGTTAGAATAAAATGCAATGAAAAATTCTATACAAAAAGTTTTTCTTGCGATACACATAAAACTCCTGTTAACCTTTTTATGAGTAGAGTGATGACCCTTCGTACTGTGTCCCTTTTGATGTTCGCCACTTTCTTTAAACATGGCTGCTTTTTCAGCATCTTCACCATGATGATGTTCCTCGTGATAATCACTTTCGTCTTCGTGTTTCTTTTCCTCACCGTCTTCTTCATCATAATGATGATCGTGACTTTCTTTGTCATGATGGCCTTTTTCAGCATTTTCATGTTCGTGTGAATTTTCGTATTTCTAAAAAGTGTTTATAAAATTACTATAAAATCATATATTGAAGGAAAGTGGTAACAAGTACAAGAACGAGAATATGCAAGAAAAAAAATGAAATTGCATACTGTAATCTACGTCCAAAGTTATGTTATTAGTACACTGTAACGTTGTCTGTAGAAAGACATGTAAGTGAATGTAAATGTTTTATAATTAAGCGTTTCTATGTTGTTCAACGTGAATTTCAAAGTACTTCCTCTTCTATTAGCAGAGAGCGTCCTCATTAGTGCAAAGGTCCTAATAACATCACTCGCACTCATTGCTACATAACAGTTACTAACGTGGCAGTGACATTATTTTCTCTCAAAGGGTGATTTTACTCGTTACTAATAGAAGAGATGGCAATTTTGTCACACTTATAAATATAATATAAAGGAACATTTATTCTCTATTAAACATTTATCACATATTAATAACAACGAACAATTTTATTTTGTTTTATATAAGTATTTGACATTAATATTTGAAACAAACATTTATACTTGGTTTACTTCTCTTTTTGTAACACTTTGGTGGTCACATATTTTATTCGAAAATTCTCATCTACCGTTAGCAACTGTCACGTGGATCTCACATCCTGCCATTGACATTTTTTGTGTAATATTTCATAATGTATTTATAATATGCTTGGAAAATAAAAAATGTTAAAGTGTCCATTATTTAAATTTAAATTTGTATATATAAAAAATTCAAATATTTGGTACTAACGTTGATTGATTTAATACCAATCAATAACAGTTACAAGCAAAGTCACGTGTACAATACTGCGGTCGTTGCCCGAGATATATGTAACATTTTTAAGATTTACCTCATCACTATCTTCATTATGTTCCTCGTAATGTCCCTCGCCGTGTTTTTCCTTATGTCCTTCCTCGTATCTTTTGTTCTCATCTTTGCGTTCATGCTTGTCAGATTGTAAATGGTCATTCTGCACATGCTCATTTGTATTCTCTTGTTCTTGATCGTCATCCTGGTTTTTCGATTTACCGTGATGATCATTTACCGCCTCATTATAATTTTTGCGTTCACTTTGTTCATGAATGTTATCATCTCCTACATAGTCATAATCAAGCGACGAATTTGCCCTCCGCTCATTTTCCCCGTGGTTATTCTCACGATAAATATTTTCCTTATAATCGTTCACACTTTGTTGATCATATTCGGTGTGACGGTCTCGTCCACTTTCTTTCTCATTATCGATGTTATTTTTATATTTCGGCGTATTATTCCAGTTTTTGTTAACATTTTCTCCAGAAATCTGAGAGTTTTCTCTAACTGTATGTTTTAAATCATCCTCTTTACTTTGGTTTGAAGTATGCGGATTTTCTATGGTAGAATGTGTTGAACTGTCTTTTATGTTGTAACCTTGATAATTCTTTTCTTGCTCCCTGTTATGAAAATAAACTGGTAAAAGTACTTTTGATTGTGGCAACGTATCTTCATTATTTTTAACATATTCAACAGAAGAATGCGTTGTCAATATAGGCTTGTATGTAGACTGAAATGCATCTTGACGAGTTCTTTTCTTATTATGTTTAAACATATCTATATCAGCTATAGAATCAACATGAGACAAATTATTTGGTAATTTGTTGTAATGTTTCGATTTATGAACTTCTGATTCGTCAAATTCTGTTTTTGTTTTCTCATACGGCATAGAAAATGGCCGAGGCATTATATCATACTTTAATAAACTTTCCAATGCACTGTAAGTGTTTAAGCCTTTTTCATTATTTCCATTAAAAACGTTGTGACCAGCACTCGATTGTCCTTGAAGTTTATTCACGAAATGTTTGTTATTATTACTACCTTTTACGTTTGAGTCTATTGGTGATTCTTGAACATTAGTAAATGCATTATTAACTAATGAAGTATCATCACCTACAGAATTCGGAATTCTAGGAGACGGTTTCATTTTGATACCCGTTCTTTCGTGACTGGCATTTATTTCGTAATGATATGGCAAACGATTGAACAACTCGGAATGATCACTTGATTGTTGGAGCGGAATTGTTTTTCTGAATGAATGAACTGTACTTTCAGTTGATGCCTGTTGCAAAATGTTTGGAGACATAACTTGAAAAGACCTGAAACCTTCCATTCGTTTTGGTGAAAGATGAACTATCTGTAGATGATGAGGACTGGATTTGACATGATGTTCATGATGTTTTGAATCACTCATTTCCGACGAACGTGGTTTCAGCCGACTTGACCGTTTCAAATCATCATCTTTTAAGCTATGTTTATGAGTAAATTCTTTTAACGGATAGTTCTGTGGCAACATTTCTGAAATATCTTCATTTTTATCATATATAGATTTTTTAACAAAATTTCTTTGCCGAGGTACTTCATAATAAATATTACTCATGGTTGAAACTGTATTTTTTACACCTTCTGGTAACGAACTCGAGGAATCTATAAATTCTAAAAGACAAATAAACATTTACATAAATAAATACCTTTAGTAGATGGATAAATTAAATATTTAAATATAAATAATAGTTAAAATAAGAATAACTAGTCTATTCAACTATTACACCATTCAACTATATTCAACACGTTATACTATTTAAAATAATTTTCAGAAATTAATCGAAAATTATATTACAAATATGTTAATATCCTTATGAAAATTATTGAAAAATTCTTATATATAAATTTCATAAGTTTAATGTTTGTCAAGAAAATTAATCATATTTAAACTAGTAACCATAAGAGACGATAAAAGGAAAATAAAGAGAAATCTAGTTTTCCTCACAATATGAAAACTGTCACAATTAACTCATATTCATCTTCATAAATAGTCTAGACGCGCAAATTATGTATTAAAATTATGTTGAAAATATACCAAAAAATTATTAGAAAATGACTAATTCAAACACACCGCAGATTTTTAAATCAACAAATTTATGTTCGTGATTTTTAAAAATGTAAATTCTGAACTCTAAATGCCAATTTTACTTTTTGTATTGATATTTACCAAAGGATAATATAAGCACGTGTATGTGTAATAAAATTTAAGTAACGTACATGCAAATATATCATGTATGTACTTATATAATGTATATGTTCTATACAGAAATATAGTACGAAAAGACACACAAGTCAAACACACTTCATACTGAGTTATGCAATGTATATAACACATAATTCTAATATTATGATACCGATAATAAAAATTATGGAAGGGTTATAACGTCACCTTTTGCGCTATACGTTCTTGATGCTTTGGTTACAATTTCCGGTGTTTTAATCTTCTTAGGCTCATAGTCAGTCACCGCTATGATTTGAGGAATACTTTCTGCACCACGTGAATCTTTATAATGGTTTAAATTAATCACTGAACCACTTTTTTCATTTTGTTTCGTCAAACGAGGTTCAGCTTTCTGGCGTTTATAATAATGCAAATCCAACTTTTCGTGACCTGGCTTTATTTCTTCGGATAATGATTCATCGCTAATATTTGATCGAATTTTTGTAGAAAACAGTGGAAGAGTTTCAATAATGAATAATGGCTTAGAACCATTCCTCAGAAGCATTTGTTTGACAGCTTTGTCGTCACCATTTAACAGAAGAGTAAAATTTTTTTCACTTAATAGGATGAGCGGTTCAGCATTTTGACCATAAATTGAGTGTGTGAACTGTATTATCTAAATAAAAAGCATTTAAAAGTATTTACTAAATACACAATCGAAAGATTGCTACGTTAAATTTTGCTACCATTATTGTCTCACTATAGTGTAAATCTAATTTTACAAGTATATTGTTCTCAACACTCAAAAATCCTTAAATGAAAAGTTAAAATTTATCTGTGAGCATAACTACTTCAAAACAAATATAATTAACTATTTTTATAAAAATAGTTAATAATTAATAGAAAAAATATTTCATAACAATGTTGAAACGATAATTTGAAAAATAAGAATTCGTAATTTTATTTCATAAATCCTTTCATTTGTTTATCAATTACATTATAATAAACTCCTTTTAAACATTTTAATACTTATAAATTGCAAAAACACTTCATGTGTATATCCAAACACTGAATCAGTTTATACATAACTTCACCACTTTATAAAAATCTCACTATAAACCGAACTTGTCTCAATCAAATATCATTGTAAGAAATTAAATATTACCAAATAGATTAGAAGAATAACAGTTGATAATCGCTGTTCAGTTACCATGTTCATTCTAACTCTTAACGCAGACTGATTCAAAGCCGACGTTCTCACTGAAAATTATATCACCTCGAAACAATTAGAAATTCATTCACGAATGATATGACAATTTCACAACGATCTCACTATTCGTTGAACATGACGTTTACTTGATCAATATTTCGATCGATTTGTTTGGCTTCCTCCTTTCTCTCTCGGTTACATAAGATCAAAACAATAACTTGAAGATTTTGCATAATTTTTTGAAACCAATTTGTACACGGGCTTACTAGTATTATTTCATTCTTCTTTTATTCTCCATTTTCACTCGCGAATAATGCAATAAAATAAAATTTCAGAATACTTGTAGTATAACTTTAAATAAATTAATAACTATTAGCTTCAGTAGCATTGTTATAATCAATTAATAGTCAATTTGCATAATGTCTGATATATTGCGCGTCATATATATAAAAACTTTTTTGCATTTTTCTATTATATTCAAATCCAAATTTATCAAGTAATATTATTTTTTATAACCGATTCAAATTCATGTACTTCATATATTCACATATTTTATGTTAAATCAGAAGTGCAATGAGGATTTTTTAGTCACTTTCTTGCCTTGTTTAAGCAAGCGAATCGTGTTCACTGATAGACTAATTGTTGTACAAGAGTGAAAAGTTGTTACAATATATTTTCACTATTGATGCAATGCAAAACAAACACGCGCAAGTGCTACTAGAAATCCACAAATACTTATTTCATTTTTTGTAGTTTGAATGACATATATTGAATCGTACTACTACACCTGACACATATTACTAACATTCACAGGGCGGAGTATGTGATGAAATCTAAAATGCGAAATCGTTATAAGATCGAAAAAAGCGATTATGGGAAATGTTCTTTAGAATAACACCAGAAAGGTTTCTAAATAGCATAAAGAGAGATAACTATCTGCCGTAATTATATTATTTTACAGATTTTCATTAAATATGAATGCTATACATTACATCCTTAATTGTGATCAGTAAGTCAACTCTCCCCCAGTAAACGCCTATCATCTATTTTTAACTTTTTTTATTGCATATCAACTTTAATTTCGTATTTGCAAAGAGATAAAAAAATAAAAACTTAATAGAAGTTGTTATTCGAAATAAAAAATCCAAATTCTAATGAAAGATTTATCTCCACTTCAACTCGATTGCATTGAATCATTTATGATTTTAAAAGTACATTCACATTTCTCTAAATCGTTAGTTTTCTAAAGAAGAACAGTTAAACGCCAATAATGGTTTTTTTATTATTGTTTTTATTGTTCTAAAATTACGCATCATGAAACAAAAGAAATTTTTGTAAAGAAATTTTTAATTTCTTACCATATACTAAAGAGAATTTATATAGTTATTATACATGGCTTATTAAATTATTATTATTATACGTATATATACATTTGAAATTCTACAGTGGTCTCTTAAACTAATTTGCAACTTCATCAATCCTTATTTAATACTAAGACTAACCTTATGATGTTGAATGTTGTAACATCCCTTCTTATGATTTCCACCTTTTTCGTTTTCATGCTTATGATGAAAATGACTGTTCTCTTCACGATTGTCATTATCATGATATTCATCAGAGAATTCATGTTTCTTCTCGTATTCATTCTACATTAGTAAAATTATTAATGTTTATTAATGTGCATCGACTGTTGACCATATTATCAACACTTCCTATTACTAGGGACGGGAAGTGTCAGTAATAAACGATAAGAAATCGATGTGACATGACATGACAGATCTGCGTTTTTATCTTTATTTGTTAAATTTATATTTTGTTTTGTATCAGTAAAATACCTTAATTATTTCACTTAATGCGCAATTCAGAGAACATGAAAAAATAAATAAACTTAAATAAAGAAAATAAAAACATAAACTGCAATTTTATTAAAATGTCAGAATTGCACTTTTATTGCTCACTTAATCAGGTAAAGTCAATACAAATACTTTAGACATTGATTTATCACTTCATGAGCATATCTAATTGTTAGCTATAAAATAGTTAACTACTTCTTTCTATGAGAAGCTTACTTTTACAGTACGTACGTAACATATATAATGAATTTCCTTCACGAAGTCTTTTATTACTCTCATTTAAAGATGTCGATTCTTTTTTCATTGATCGAAAGACATTTGCCTCCTTTTCCTCTTTACTGTCCTCGTTGTGATGCTCCACATAGAGTTCCTCGTCTACCTTTTCTTCGTAGTATTTGTCTCCTTCACCTGAATCAAGTCAAATGCAAATAATATATAATTGCCTGCTTCTGATAAAGTTAAAAGTAATTATATTTATATTACAGATAGACAATATTAAAATTTATAACATTAACTGGTACTAATTATGAAATAGGTGTATGAACTTTTTGCTGTATATCAAAAGAATAACTTGTCTTGTAATATTCGATATTTCAATTTGAAACTTTATAAACAGTTTCAGAAATATGTTTTCATATAGATATTGAAGAGGATGCAGCTCGGGTATCACAACAAATCATTGAAAATGTTTACTTAATTTATACACAATTCTAATGATACTAGTAATTATGTACCTCTAAAACATATTTTGTATTTCAATAATACCACTAGTGACATAACAGCCTGCATTTAGCATGTCAAACTTATTTGTGTTAAATAGTGATTTAATTATTTTTCACGTCGTCTGATAGGAAGCTACTCGTGACGTTAGAAATGTTTGAATCTACATATTAACGTTATGATTAAAAAAGTCTACATCGTACGATATTACAATGATTATATCCATTGCTCTTTTATATCAAGCACCATAATCTTCTTTTATATTCATCTCTTATCGCTTCTCATATTGTCTCGAGAAACTTTACATATAAATTCCCTTCTCACAGTCGAATTTCCAAAGTTTTCTCAAGAGCATATGTATGCGTAGGTATTGATTTTCAAAGTTAAGTCGTATGGTGTATGAAAAAATGAAATCCGAACAAAACGTACGACAAGCTAAGGGTATCTAGATTGAAACTGTGAATAATTTACAAATAATTCGTATTGAATTCTGAAAGTTCATTATGAACACATTTTTTTTACATTGTCCTTTTTTGAGCGTGTATTAAAATGAGTAATGAACATTTGACAACATATGTCAGCACACAAATTACAAAAAGTTTTAGAAGACTAAAGAATATCTATATAATTTATAAACTTTTCTTCACTATTTTGTTTGTGTATTACATTTAATATTACATTTTTATATTCATTTTCACTTGTTCTTCTGTTTTTCACATTATACGACATGCGCTTGACCGAGAATTCCAAGTTTGTGCCGAAATTGCGCCACTTTCTACTGTAAGAACCTTTTTAGCAAAAAACTTTTCCAATTTTTCAATTTTAGTCGTATGTATTTTATAAAATTCACCAGCACTCTTTCTAAAATCCGTCGAGAACTCCAGAACTATTGCAAAACTAACCTGATCTCTAATTATTTGTTTCATTTTCCAAAAATAGGTTGCTAATTTCACAAAGATGTTCGTCACAACTACTTCGACCTAGAGCACTATACCACAAGTGTCACTCATGTTACTTAGATTTGTCCCGAACGAAATACCACCAGCCATGATCCTGTTGTTTACGTTTGGACTGATCGCCGTACGTTGAGTCCGATTCGTGTATTTTCCTGCTGGTCCAAATGTCTTATCACGAGTCGTTGTTGTAGATTAAAAGGTTCAATATACTTTAATCTTTCTGTTCTTAACATTTTGTTGACCATCACTTATATATTCATGAATAACCAGTAAACTTCCATACTGCTGCAGAAACGTTGCTAGTCGGTAACGAATTAACTCGTGTTTGCTCATGCACCAGCTTATGTATTTATTATAATAAGACTCAAAGCAATATAAGTTTTCATAATCATAACTTCGTACTTATCCTGTAATAATATTAGCTATTTTCCTGGGTTTTTAATAAAGTTATTGAAGTTTATATAATTTTATGCATTTTTAAGTCTTGCTGCGTGGCAACAAAATTCATCTATTGTAAAAACACACTTTACCAAAAGACCCGCATCACATCATTTTTTAAAAGACGTGAAATCAAAAGATGTGCTTGATAATAGTATTGAAATAACTTCTTAAATCATAAAGTTTCTCAATATCTGCGTTAACACTCTCTTATTTATTGTATGTACTTAAAGCATTTCCGAAGATAGCATTTTTTAACACTTTGACACGCTATGAAGCTGACTAGTGAGATTAGGAAAAGCGAACGGTTGTACAGCGGTCACTCAAGAGTTATGTGACGCCTACTATTTTTTCCTTTCAACCAGTACCATTTTTCTCTGTATCAATATCCACATCCAACAGAATGTATAAAACTAGCTTGTTAAAAGAAAGAGTGCAGATAAAATTCGAACTCTTCAGATCGCAAATCGTAAAAGTTCGCATTTCACAATTCACATTTAACACATTTCGTAGTTCACATTTAAATAATAATTCTTTGCTTGTTTATAGTATCAAGTAGAAGGAAAGAGTGCAAATATTTAATTACCTTTATGCTCCATAGCAGCTTCTTTGAGATAGTCATATACAAAATGGAACTTTAATAATACTGTGCAATATTTTTTGGTGGCCAAACTGTCATCTATGAGAAGTGTAATTGCCAATACTACAAATGATACTGGTAACACAATAGAAACTATACTTCCTACGTTTCCTTCTCATTTGTTGTTAAAACCAACCTTAATTCCTTCTTTGTTTTAGTTGATACTAAGAATTCCTC
>JABFPT010000105.1:36439-47111 GCA_022817245.1 Nixonia krombeini | reverse complement strand
ATGGAACGGAACCACGTTGTGCCAATGATACTTCTTTTTCTCATTTTTCAAGAATAACTGAAAAATCTATAAATATAGTGAGTTTTGTCCGCTCTCACTAGATGTGTATATCTGCTCCTCGATTTTGATTACCAAATATTTTTATTCCTGAAAACTAAAGTTTCGAATATTTAGTTAATATTTTTTAGAGAGATATGCAATAACAAATTTTTTCAACAATAATATTTAAGTTGATATAAAAATACATTTCCCGTTCATTCAATTTATATAGTATAGAAAACAATAAAATTTATTTGTTATAAATAAAATGTAAATAAATGAAAGATAATGTACTGTTTATAAATTAATAAACAACGTCATTTTTTTCAATAAATTTTAATTGAGTCATTTCTGAAAAAAAATGTAAATTCATGCTAATCGGAGATCTATAATTCAAAATAAATGCAAAGAATGTCATTCAAAGGTGTGTTTTATGGTGTTTTCAGTCATAATTTTATATAGAAAAGGGAAGTAACACTTTTGAACGTCTTTATTATACAATACGTCAGTTATACAAAATACATTACAAACGTGATACTGTTATATTACGGTGATTCGATGAAAAAACGAGTTTTTCCTAATTGACTCCTAGCTTATAATATACTTCAAAAGTAAAGTTATAAATTTCGGATTTAAGAGATCTTTTGACGTTCAAAATCTATTGATAATTTTGTGAATCTTTATGATAGATTACTTGAAGAAACAGTATTTCTTTCTTAATTTTATTTGTAAATGACATTTCAGTATCTAAACGTAATAAGACTCGGAACAGTATCATTTCAACTAAAAAATTAACCACTTAAATTGTATAACAATTTTATTTCCTTATTTATTTAGTACAGATATTTCTTACGTCTTATAAAATAACGTACTTATTACAATTTATACAAAATTTTGAAGTATCAAAAAAATAAAAACCATTGTACTAATCGCAATAATTTTTTAAACTCAGCCTTGGCACAATATTCATAGATTGCAGCTCCTGAAATAGAAGTTTGCATGCATAGGGTATGCAAATTGTAGAAACAGAAGCACTAGACCGGCAGCTATGACACCAGCCACTGTAGGTCATGAGCCCGCATTTTCCACAGACATCCACGTCAAAAGCATCACTTGATATCTTTAACCTTTCGACGAGCATCATACTGGCGCCGTAGCCAATCAAACAATCTCTTTCCATCTCGCCCAATCTCAAACCACCTTCCTTTGAACGTCCCTCTGTTGGCTGTCGCGTCAAAACAGCTCTAGGTCCACGAGCACGTGCATGCATTTTATCTTGCACCATGTGCTTTAGTTTCTGATAATAAACCTAAAATATTGCGATATATACAATTTAGTATTGTCAGCGTTTCACTTTTCTCAATATTAATTACTGTTACACATTCACTTGCATAAAATTTAATATAATAAATTGCGAATTTTGTATCTTTCTTTCATTTAAAATAAACTTACAGGTCCAGAGTATATGTAAGCTTGTAAAGGTTCACCAGTAGTGCCAGAATAAAAAATATCCTTGCCCATGTAATTGTATCCCTGTTTAACCAGTTCATCACAAACATCTTCAACTTTTGTACCGCCAAATGCTGTTGGAACATACATTTTTAGAATTTGCTCAAAACAAAATTTTTACTACATTTGCGATCAAGGTGATAATCAGAAATGAAATTGAATACGGATTCTTGCATTCAATGTACAGATTATGAATTTATACAAAAAGTGCAGCTGCACTTACCTGTCCCATAAGCAAATTCCCCCTTGAGAACACCAGCTTTACCGGCAAGTAATTCTATTAACTTGCCGACAGTCATTCTGGAAGGAAAGCCGTGAGGGTTCATAATCATGTCAGGACAAATACCGTAATCATTAAAAGGCATGTCCTCTTGTTCAACAATAAGACCTAATTAATAAAATTAAAAAGTTTTAGATAATAAATTCACTGTTAGGTTAAAAACATACGAGAAATCTGATTTTTTTAAATAGATGAAAATATTTGACTGATCTTCCAAGGGATTTTTTTACCTGTTACGCCTTTTTGTCCATGTCTACTACTGAATTTATCGCCAATTTCTGGTCTTCGTGTTTGCCGTAGAAGTATCTTTATTAAATTCGCATCTTCGGCATTAGTTGAGATCATTACTTTTTCTACATACGAAGGAACTGGTCCTTTATACTGAACAGGAATCTCTCGATATTCGATATTCACTTTAGTATTTGCAGCTGTAACTGTGTCGCTATTTGTCACAGATGGAACATGTTTATTTACCATTACCTTTAGCAATAATAAAAATATTTGATTATAACAAATTATGAAACTAACATATTCAATTATATAGTTAATATTCAGTCAAAATACAACACCTTTTTGTTCTCAACCATTAAACCAGGAGCTACAATGCCATCACTTTCAATAACATCGTGTTTCCATACAGGTTTTTTACTCTGTTCCTCGACCATAGGACCCATAACACGATCGAAAGTTTGGTTTTGATACCGTTTGATAACGCACTTTGCATTTCGATATACAAGGCAACGACCATATCCTCTGTCTACGGAGGCCTTATTTAAAATGATAGCATCTTCGATATCATAGCCACTGTATGACATAACTGCAACAATCGCGTTCTGGCCTGCTGGAAGTTTGTCGAAATTGATCAACTCTATCGTTCGTGATTTTACCAGGGGTGCTTGAGGATACACCAGGTTGTACATTAAAGTGTCGATACGATTGCGTTGATTGTAGCCAATTGTACCCATCGCCTGTTTTCCCATAGCACATTGATACGTGTTCCTGGGACTTTGATTGTGATGCGGGTATGGTACTAAACCGGCACAAATGCCAAGTAAGGTAAATGGTTCAATTTCGAGATGAGTTGTATATTCATTTATCTGAGATTCGTTAAAGGCAATGTGGCTATCATTTTCTTCATTGACATCTAAATATTCGATTAATCCTACAGTTGAATGAAATTAAATAAAGTAGAACATTGAAGTGAAAAGTAGGAAATAAAATTATTTTTTAATTAAGTGAAGTTTCTGTAATTACCATCATGTAGAAAATCTTCAAATGTTCTAACACCTTGTTCCAACTGCTGTATATGTTCATTCTTAACAAGTGATTCACACTTTTGTACTATAATGTATGGTCTACAAAGCCTACCGCCATCAGAACTAATTTGAATACATCTGTTAAAAATTTCACAAAATATTAAAAAATAGCAATCAACTGCTTAGAGTGGAAAAATATTATTTATTAATTTTTTGTTACTGTTCAGTGTTACCTATGTTGATGTTGTGGGTAAATGGAAACAAAACCATTTATGACACCTTTTCTTCTAAGTAGTCTAAACACATTTACCAGTCGAGTGTAATTTTTTACAACACCAAGTATATTGCCATTTAGGAAAACCATGTGTACATTTTTATTGTTAATTTCTTCACCGCCCAAAATATTAATATTTTCAATGCCTAGATTAAATACCAATCGTATAATTCCCTCTTCTTCTATTTCTGTTGTAATATGTGTCATCAATGCCAAATTCTTTACTAAACCGCATCCCTATTTGAAAATGTTACTTTTTTATGTAATTTGTCTAATGTCAATTACTCCTATTTTCCTTGTATTTATCTATATTGTTCATTATTATGTAATATATTATTAGATATTTACAAGTATTACCATTATTGGAAATAAAATATTACATTTTCATTAATTATTGTTGATATTAAAACTTTGTAACAGTTACTATTTTTTAAATCATACCTCTCCCTCAGGTGTGTCTGAGGGACATAACATTCCCCATTGTGATGGTTGAAGCGATCTTGGACCTGACACTTTCCTTGTTTTTTCGAACTGTGAATTCACTCGCGTCATCATTCCTAATGCGGAAATGTAAGATAGTCGAGAAAGCACTTGAGTCACACCATGACGTTCCATTTTGAATCTTTTAATCGTCCAGTTACCCTTTAAAACAAAATTATATATACATGGATAAAATCAGAAAGAAATAAAAATAATTGTAGTAGGAAGTGTGTACAAGTATATAATTTGAATTTTTTACCATTATATTCATATTTGTATGTAACCTACCGAAGAAATTGCAAAGGCTAATCCATTAGTAATGTAAGGTTGAGACATGTACTTGACTATGTCAAACTGGTTTGCTCTTATTTTGGGTATATTTTTATCAGCGACTATCTTCAACTGTAAAAGTTATTTTCATTATCAATTTAATAATAAACTACATAATTTAAATTTATAATACAGGTTATAAGATATAATTAAAAAATGTATATAAAAAAATTAATACAATTGATTAAAATAAATTAAATTACCTCATAATTATATCTTTTAAAGCAGTCTTCAAATAAATAAGACAAGAGAGACCCTGCTAATTCCAAACGTTTATTTCCATAATAATCTCTGTCATCTATCAAACTGTTATCGTTTTGTGCTTGAATTACTTTCCTAACCATCAAAGCTATATATATAGTTTTCAGTTTAAAATTAAAGTCGATGACCTGGCAAGAAAAATAATTAATATAAATGCTTGCTGTATACAGTTTATAATTAAAATAGTATTACTTACAGGGACATGAGATAAAATATTTGTTGCTAAGATATCTTTGACTTCATCGATTACACTGCATCTAACTGATGTGTACCGTTTTGTTTTCCTCTGATTGTTAAGATACCTGTTAATTACCAAATTAAATCAATGGTACTTTAAAAAGGAAGTTTAGCCTCATTATGTAATAAATAATAATTACAAATTTACTATATACCTGATGGCTTGGTTTTGTGAAAAAATATTTAAAATGCAACATTCTTGCAAACTGTGTGAAAACTTTTTAATATATTCTTCTTCTGTTCCTATAAGTTGCATTATCTCTTGATCACAAACAACACCCATTGCTTTAAAAATTATTGCTACAGGAATATCCTGTAAAGAATAACTCTTTCAATACACTGAATAGTAGTTTAAAAGTTTCTAAACAGGATAGTTTACATAAAATAATGTGTCTGAATAAAATAAAGTAAACATACATCATTAAAAATATTGTGCCTTAGATAGTATTTTCCTCCTTTTCCAACAATATTTGTTTTGGTTTTTTTCTCATGTGTTACACTGTTACAGGAAGCCACTATACATTTTTTACTATCTTCTTCCAAGATAATTCTGTTTCTCAACATTTGTTCTTGTATGAGAATAACTTTTTCATTCCCATTTATGATGAAATAACCACCTGGGTCATGAGGACATTCATTCATCTTTGCAAGTTCAAAATTTGATTTATCTGTTAAAACACAGTTTGAACTTCTCAACATGATTGGCATCCTATAAAAATGTAAATGTATATAATGGTCAATTTTATTTATATTTGTTTTCTTTTGCTGTTAAATATACTCATATATTTAACATTTTGCATATTAATTAAAAACAAATATTGAGACATACGTTAAAGATGCAATATTTTTATTATTACCTCCCAATTAACAAATTATTTCTCATCACAGGCTTATTTTCCCTAATATATTCTATATCTACAGTAATTGGGGCTGAATAATTAAGATCTCTCAAACGACATTCATGAGGTGTTGTTGGTCTGGTTACATGAAATCCTTCGTCAATGTCTGGTGTACCCACATAAACATTCAAATATCTATAAATTCATAGAGGTCAGGTATTCAGAAAATAAAGGAAAATCAAGTATAAAATCATATTGTCTTAAATAATAAAAAAATAATATATTACATCATCTAAGTAAATTATTAAATCTTCTTATGTAATAACTTACAAATATTTAATTTAATACAAAAGTAAGTAACAAAGAAGTATTAATAATTGCCTTCAATATGAAAGCTACTTACTTTAGATAAAATGATGGGTCAGAGTCACATAAAACTTTATTATTGGCCTTAACAATTTTTTTTATTTCTACATTGATGAAATAATTAAAGGAATCTATATGCTGCTTGGCAAAACTTTTACCTTTTAAAAATGCAGGTACTAATTTCCATTTGTCCTGTAAAAAGTTGTCAAAAATTTATTGTGTAAAACATATATAATAGTATTTTAAAGTTCAATTTTCTTAATTATAACTCTCATGACAAAATCTCAGTTTAAATCTTACTTTATGACTTGGTAATAAAATTAAGCACCAAATTTTACTTGTAAGTCTTATAATTTGAGAGTTACAAGTTGCCATTAAAGTTAAAATAAAACCATGTTAGATTTACTAATAAAAAAGGAAAGTATTAATTTCTTTAGGAAGTAACATTTTCCCATGTCTAGATAAAAAAAACAATATATTATATTATACAGTAATAAAAAAAATACACTAAATATATTATACAGTAAAAAATTATTATTTAATAATAACAGTCTTTAATTGTGCGTTAAACATTATACAATGAACTTTAAACATTTTGTATCATACTGACATGCTCTACACACATATTTAACTTTTGTGAATTAAATAATTTGAATTTCTTATCCTAGAAAATGATATTTTTTACTAAAATCAATTATGTGGATAGTACGCTTAAATTACCTGAATATTTTTTGCAATTTTATATTTCTTTTCAGTTGTTAGTATATCCAAACTCTTCATCTTCTCGCTGATTCTTAAAAACGTTTTTGAGCAGTAAAATTTGAATCTGCTTACATGTAGGCATGTACATAAATACAATTATTTTTCTATCATACTGGATCTTGCCACCTTTGGCAACAAACACTCCACAACACAATTATAAGGTTATGTTAGATTCACCTAATGATTTATATTACCGAAAGCAGAAGTGCAGAAAACTACCAACTCAGTAAAAATATAAAGAATTGGAAAGCAACCTAACATGTTAGTCGAACATAAAAACAAGGCTTTAAGATGAGGGGAAACAAAAAGAATAATATAATATAAAGCAATTAACATAAAATACAGGACAGTCTGGGAAAAGTTATGTTGTACATTATTATATCAAAATACATGAAAAGCTTTGTCTTGTTATAGATCTTGTTTGTTTTCAAAGTTGTGCTCGTTTTTTGCAATAAAAGCTTGTCATAGTTCGTATAGAAAATAGTATTACTTCTGTTCTTAAGATGGGGACGCAGGTCCTATGACTATTTTGAAAATGTGAAAATGTTGTCTGCACAACGCATACTCGATGTTATGATCTATGGAAATGTCGTCGGTCGTCGTGCTTGTTTCGCGGATTTCCGATACATTTCTCGGACAAAGATGTAAATAAATCCATGGTTAATTGATTGTTTTACAATGAAAATTCTTCTATGAATCGCATTATGCGCGTAAATGTACGCGTGACCGATCTTTTAAAAACGCGAAGGTTCGTAAGTGTTTGTGTTGCATTTCGAAGTATTTTCATACATGTATGTACATACGTATATACGCGGGCATTCGACATAATGCTTGTTTGACGACTTATTTTTTTATTTTGATAGTGTTACCAATAGCTTAATGTGCGGAAATCAACGTTGCAATACAGTACATTGCTTTGCCCTTTTTAATTTCTTTCTCGATTTATGTCATTTCTTACTTATCATCATTATGAATGCTGTCATAATTATATGAAGTATGTATGCAATTTGTGTGACTAGCGGAGCCTGCCCTCAACAATAGTAAATACTTAAAAACATAAACAAAGATAACAGAAATGCAAATCTGATTCATGTCATGACGTCTTACAACTTATCTCAATTACTTTGTGCAGTTTGTTACGCTTGTGAAAAATTTCGAGTGACAACTGGCATTATTTGCTAATTTTTAATATTGTTATGTTGTATTATATGTATGTTGTAATTTGTACCAATTATAAGGTATTTTAATGTATGTTTGTCTTACGCAATGTTTGTAGTCTTATCACTGTTATTCAAATTCTTAAGAATTTTTTTTCATCTCAGTTAAATCATATCTGTATTTCTTGTGACATAATAAATCATTTTAGGGAAGGTATTTTAAGCATTACAATGTGTTAGTAAAATATTTTAAGTTCAATAACTGATTATCTAAAAACTGTACTATTTAAAAAACGTAAGAGTTTATTATTTAATTTGTAAAAAATAAATTCATATTACTTAGCTTTCATAAGTAATTTGTTTGTATATAACATTTTAAAGAAATACAAATTAAGTAGCTGTAATTATAATAGCGATTAATTTAAAGTGTTTCAGCAATCAATTACAACCGATAATAATATCAAAAACTGATAAGTGAAATTTGTTATTTAACTGTATTGTTCATTTACAATGTGTATTTTCTTTAAATTTGGTATGTACAATTATATACATTGACATACTTAGCAAAATTTAATGTATCTTTTTTATTAATATTGATTATGTTAATCACTTTTTATGAAGTCACTTATGTAATATGATTGGTATAAATTAACAAAATAAGTTCAGTATCATTTTTACAAATTATGTAAAATATTCTAATATGCTGATTATTTCAAATAAGTCAGTTATGCAAGTATTTTTTCTAAAAAAGACTATTTTACATTTAAATTTGTACTGATGTTTTTGTGTAGATGAACGTTCTTCTTTATGGAATTATTGGAACAGTTGTAACTTTGCTCATTGGCTTTATTGGCCTAGGGACACTCCTAAGATTCATCATCTGTTTTCTTGTGTTAGTTTTAGGGTAAGGTGTTCATTACCTTTGTACTTTAAGGCATTAAAAAAAATATAAGACCCTTAAATGATACCAAATAATTATATTTTTTACAGAATAATCTCTTGTATATATAGAAATTATGTTTTCAAATTTGATAATGAGATCAAAGCTGGGAAAGAAAATTTATATAAAAAGACTGAAACATTGCAACAGGTAAAACAAATAATAAAAGTACACTACTTACATAAAATTTAAATCAAAGGAACCTAAATGAACATGTTTCTTTTTTCAGTATCTGGATGAAGTTTCAAAACGAAAGGTGACATTTACTTTAGACAAAAGGGTCACTGGTAGTCATATTATCGATGAATCCTTGCAAGTAAGAATAATTTTAAGTACAGCTATAATTAAGCATATCATAATAAATAATTTTTAATATTAGTATTAGTATTGACATTTCTTATATTCAGAAAGTTACAATTAAAAATATAACATAGTATTTGACTTTGCTTTTTCATATAGTGCTTTTGTGAATCAGTTTTTTACAATTACTGCTTATATTTGTATGTTCTATATTTTACACATAAAATTGATTAATAAGGGAAATTAAATATATTTCAGGAAATTTTAGATTTTATTTTGAGAGATTATGTGGAGCCATGGTATAGTGCTTTAACCGATGATGACGAATTTACTAAATCTGTTAGAGATACAGCTCAGAAAATCGCTATCAATATAGCTAATAGGTATGTAACTTTCTTACTTCTGTTATCAAATATGTAACTTTATATAAATATATTGCCAATTTCATCAAACATGAATTTTTGATTACTGTATCAATTACACATGTTCTACAATATTAAAATGATATAGAAAGACTATTTTGACAACAGTTGAGAAACAAATATACTTATTAAAATTAAGAAATTATGAATTTTTTGTTTGTTACATACAAAATAAGTAAGCAAAGAGCATTTTGTAATTCTGTACAGGGTTAAAGATGTTGATTGGATACCGTATTTGACAACACGTCTTGTTGATGATGCAGCTTCGCATATGAGACTGTACAGGCAAGCCAGGGCAAAGTTGAAACAGTTAAAAATCAATAAGGCGCAAAAGGGAGACAGCAGCTCGAGTACCTCGTGTGGGACGCCAAAAAGAACACCATCTCATCGTCGAAATAAGAGCGAAACTGACATATCTTGGTATTCGCAGTCTAAATTTTACATTCCTAATTTATCCTCTCTGACAGAACCATCGGAATCGAATAAAGACAGTGAGAATGAATCTTTGGAAAAGATATTTTTCGACCTTGAAGTGCAAATGGAGAATAATGTAATATGTCGTGATCTCGTTTGCACAAATGAATCTCATGAGTTGGCATTTCTCGGCGAAATATCAGAAATCCTTCTCTACCTTTTATTGCCAAAGTCAGATTTTGATTGTCTAGCAGTCAGGTTCATACTACGAGAGCTGTTAGTTAACGTCATAATAAGGCCGTTATTGGATTTATTTTCAGATCCTGATTATATTAATCAAGCATGTATATGGCTGGTACATAAAACACTTTATTTGTGAATTGTTCATCTTTGTCATAATTTATGTATATATATATATATTTTAATATTTTCAGTGCACTAAAGACAACACTTTGCCGAGTGATGTATTCTTAACCGTCATTCGTATAACAGATAGTCTGGATGAACTGATTGCAACAAAAAATATTGTCTGCAAAGAGATAATTCATCTCCGATCTAAAGATTCCGGTGGTGAGGATGATTTACCAGTGAAACAGCAACTGAATAGTTTGCTGTATGTGAAAAAGATTCTGGAATCAAGAATAATTGGAATGCAGGAGGGCCTTGACTCAGAAAATGATGGTACGGGTGCTCCACCTGACTGGAATCGATTGCTTGTGCCAAGTCCAAAGTTGGTCAATTTGCCATTAGACGAATTGCTCAAAAACAATATTGCCTTGAGTTATTTCATAGATTACATGACATGT
>JABFPT010000105.1:24542-36340 GCA_022817245.1 Nixonia krombeini | reverse complement strand
GTGGTACGGGTGCTCCACCTGACTGGAATCGATTGCTTGTGCCAAGTCCAAAGTTGGTCAATTTGCCATTAGACGAATTGCTCAAAAACAATATTGCCTTGAGTTATTTCATAGATTACATGACATGTATTAATGCAGAAGCTTATTTATTCTTTTACTTGAACATCTACGGCTGGCGAGTTTCGGCAGAACAACAAATATCAGACATCGAATTACAGAAATTGCAGAGCTCGCAAAGTAGTGGCCCAAGTTTCGGTTACTCTAAACGTCGAAATGTTGATTTAGAAAATTTGAAGGAAGCAGCACAGAAGATTTATCAGCAATACTTGAGTGATAAGGCCTCACCAAAGCTCCAATTGGACGAAACGCTTGTGCGTAACTTAGTAGTGCGAATAAAAAATGAGACTGTAAAAGAGACGTGGTTCGATGAGCTCCAAACTTGTTGTTACGAGAAACTAAAAACCGAAGATAGATTTCTACCAGCATTTAAAAGATCAATGTCCTATGTTAAAATGCTAGCTGAATTAGATTTGCTCAAAGAAGCGAATTCTGAAGACGATGCCAAATCACTTGACAGCATTAGTGTATCCAGCATGACGAATGAACTAGCCGATACTCTCGAGGAACAATTTGATGCATCAAATAAAGTAAATTCTTTACACAGAAACTTAGTAGAAAAATTATTATAAAAGCATATATTACCTGCATATTCTTACGCTTTTAGTATGACATTTGATTAATTGTAATGTATAATTTATGTCATTTAATTCCTACAGAAAATGGAAGAGACATGGATGTCTAATTCTCCCATACATAATTCAAGTAAATCAACGACTGAAAATACTGGTGAATCTGCATCTGAAACTGACAACGTTGAAACACGTGGTCTTACAAATGGTCGAAAATTGCGAAAAACTGCAAGTATGGACTCTGATCGAATGAACCAAAGTGAAACAACATTTTACATGGAATCAAATTCTGAAGCAATTTCTAATTTGAATGACTCTGTTTATGATCAGAACGCTATTAAGAAACTTCAACAGGGCCGTTTCGAAATCAGTGCAGAGATTATTGAAACAGGAATAGTGAGCGATCGCGGCAAGACATATGGAATTTATGCAGTAGCTGTTGTTAAGAGCTACGATTCTGGTTACGAAGACAAGTGGCATATCTATCGAAGATATTCCGACTTTTACGACCTTTATCAGAAAATCAAAGAAAAGTACTATGATTTGGCGAAGATAGCTTTTCCCGGCAAAAAAACCTTTCATAACATGGATAGAGATGTGCTGGAAAGAAGAATGGTCATGTTGAACTCATGGCTGCAACAACTCACAAGACCTGCTATCGTAGAAGGTCACATGGGTTTGCAGAGTTTATTGTTAGCGTTTTTGGAACAAGGAGATTATGACAAAGGTGTCACCGGTGGACAAATATCTAGAACGGTAAGTAAACAGAGTTTACAATTTTTAATTATGTTTTTGGAAACAGAAAAATTTTAAACGTGTCTAATTTAAAGATAAAAAAGTAAACGCTATTTTAATACATACGTACCGTTTATTTTGGTTTAGATTGATACTTTCGTGAACCCCTTGAAAACTTCGATGAAAACAGTGACACAAGCTGTAAAAACAATGCCAGATAATATGCTTAGTACAGTGGATGGGGTAATGGATAATATTAGTAAACTTTTCGGAAATCAGAAAAAAAGTAGCGTATTTTATGAGAGTGTGAAAGTTGGTGCAAGCATCGATACTGAGGTACTAAGTGTACAATAGCGTTGCACGGATTATTCAAACCTGTCTTTTTATTGTAATTAATATAAAATATTTATTTGCCGCACAGAGTGATGATAATATTCCGTTGCGAATAATACTTTTACTTATGGATGAAATTTTTGACTTAAAAGTAAGAAACCAATGGCTTAGGCGTAGAATAGTTACACTGCTGCGGCAAATCATTCGGACAATGTTTGGTGACATAGTTAATAGAAGAATAGTTGAATATGTATCATTCTTGACGAGTCCAAAAAATGTGGCAATGTACCTGAAATTATTTCAGTAAGTAACCAAAAAACATGTAATTATTTTGATAAACGACATTTAATAATTTAATGGTCAACATTCTTGTTTAGACACAGTTTGTGGCCGAATGGCGTGAAGGCGGAAGCAAAGCCACCACGAGATCCAGAAACCAAAAATAGGACACGGGTCGCAGCCAAAGTGGCGTTACTTTCGTGCCTTTCGGATGAACTGAAACATATCATAGGTAGTGAAACCACGAGACGCGGGCTCCTGAGAGTTTTTGAGCTCTTTCAGCGGCCTGTACTGAACAGAAGACTGCTTTATGTACTTTTAGAGGGAATCTTAGAGAACTTATTTCCTCGGACGGACTTAGTGACGATTATTAGAAAACTGTATTCAGTATCGCCGCGCGTTAAGAGCAAAAGTAAGACCAGATTTTTGTAAAAACAGCATCTTATATCTCATCGAAAACTATGCAATTTTCGTGTTGAATTATTAATTCAAATGTGTCAAAGAAAAAAATATTTGTAGTATATAAATATGTTTGCGTCGTTTCTGCGAGATTTTAAGTTAATAATTGTTTGTAAATATTTCTATAAAATAATTGTATACACTGTGTTTACTTTTATCATCAACGTGAATACAGTTCTGTGCATAAGTTACAAAAATATATCACAAGGTGAAACTTTTGAAAAAAAATTGTATACATTTTTGAATTTCGCACAAACGACGCTTGTTTGTGTACATAAATAGCTTTTAAGAAACAAACAATTCATTCCACTTCGCATTTAACGTTCTTCGTGACATTATCTCTTACTCGTTTTATGATCTGGCGAATATGAACACAGAGATTTCTGACAGTCATTTAATGTAGGACGTATCACATTATTCAGATAAATTCACAAAATAAACCATTTTAAAACTTTTTCATGTTATAAAAGATGGATAATGCAACTATAGATCAATGTTACTAATAATTACATACTTTTGTATTTTTTCATATTTCCTATTTGTATGAAAGTAATAGTTTCACATTATTTATTGAAAGATTACTAAACATATAATGCATTTTAATCACATAAAGATTAGTTGAGTACACTTTCTATACCATTTTTTAAATATTGAATCTATTTTATTCATTTAATAATTCTCTTTTGCCCAAGCATTCAACGATTTGTTTTGGAAATGTAGCTATCATCTAAAAATGATGTGCTACATATGGTTTGCCACTTACATTGTGATTGAGTCAATTAGTGACTTTTATTTATTTATTTGACGAGGATAAATAGGTGAGACATCAATTTTCAAATTTAATTGTTTATTATAAGTAGAAAACACTATATATTGCCAAGTTCATTGGGACTTGCATGTCTCTTGTTAGATAACGATTGAAGTGTTAAAATTGTCCCAGTTTATGAAATAAACACAAATGTTTTAAAAACAGTGAAAAGTATATTTTACATCAGTCACAGTCTTTGTATTCTTAATAAATATTAGAAGACAATTACAAGATTTCAATAATTGTAGTATTCAATTAGTATATACAATGTAAAAAATATATAAATATCTTAGTTGTTGGCAGAACTCTTTTCCCTTTTGAGTTTGATTGTTGTTATAAGATGATTTATTTAGTGAGGAAGAAAAAACCCTGTAAATTGTTATATTTATTACTGCACAAAATAAATTAATTACCTACAGTTGATCGTTATTTTTTCTACTGTTGTAAAATGTTGAAGTGTTACTGTTATAAAATACTTTACTTGCTATTTGTTTGAATTTTTATACGCTTGATGTATATGTGATAAACTGTCGACTAGGAAACTGTTAACAATTAAGATATATTCTCTTAAGTTAAAAATTTCTTTTTACACAAATTTATTACAGACAAATGTTATAATAAAAATTTTACAACACCCTTTTAATTAAAAGTATATTTCGATGCAATTATATTTAAGTAAATTTAAAAGAAAAATTATGTTTTGTTCCTTAGCATGTCCTTAATTTATATCGCAAAGTATTTTTGTTTCGATTATCGTATCGTCTACTATACAGGAACTACTGTATAGCGAATGTAACAGTAATTTAAAAGAATTTTTTTAAAAAAAATACGTTTGTGTGACCAACGGACATTTGACCAATTAGAAATATTCATTTCTATTTTGTCCTTTATTCTCACACTTTGTAGACACGTGAGTACAGAATCAGTGAAACCAACTAATCAGAACAGTGTTCTGCTTTTTGAGTACGCATCTACATAAAACAAATTCACATACATTATAACGTTTTTGACACATTGGTACATAAAGGTAAAGTAAAATTTTAGCATTGATTAATTTATGTAAGTGTAAAAAATGTATGCTCTATGAACAAATTCGAAATTTCATATACATTATAACGGAAAAGTTGGCATTGCTGATTGAAACGCAGCGACAGAAAATGAGAATGCATTTACGAAAGCCGGAAATACTCCACCCATCTTACTGCGACAGATGCACACATTACTTTCACTTCCGGTAGAGCTTGGGCATGGCACAGTACGGAGATTTTTTGTGTTATATTAATCACTGATGCCAGGATATGGAAGGTTGACCAAAGTTGAGTAAGCATGCATTCCCCTACCATTCTGTTAAGCGTTAAAGGAATGAAGGAGAAGAGCCCAACATCTGCGCATATGGACGCGCGCATGCAACTTGTCGAATGTTGCTGAATATCAACACGTACACCGAACGGCAACGTCTCTCTTATTTCACTTCATTGCTTTTACCTCACCATCGGCGGGAAATGAAAATTGTATGCTTTTAGCACTTCCCTTTTTTTAGGAGAACAGTATGAGGTCCAAAAGTAACAAAATCTATAAATTCTTTCGATATATACAAAATTTTTCTCAATTATATATTAATATTTTAATAATTAATAATAATTATACATTAATATTTAAATGTATACATTAATATTTTAAATATAGATATATTGAACACTTTTTTAACATTTGTGTTATTTTTTTTATTTTTTTTACGATTTTTTAATTGTAAAGCATTTTTATGTAACCATTTTATGCAGGACACTTTTCAACGCTCAAAGCCGAGCATAAACTTATTGTTTGCCAATATTCTTGACACTAAGTCTTTAAAAATAAACAATGAAAACGATTTTTTAATTTACATTAATGTGACTTCTTATTTCCCGCCATCGAGAAGGGATGAATGATGACGTAGAATAAAAGAGAAAGAATGAATAAGTCATTTCATCGTTATTGGAGAACTTGTATGCGCGCGTCGCTTTGCGCAGCTGTTGGAGTTTTCTCCTCCTTTCCTTTACCGTAATGTAACATGGAGGGGGAAGCGCGTTTGGTCAACTTTGGTCAACCTTCCATGTTTCTGGCATTAGTGATATCAGTGTTCTCCCGCTTAGTGGTTGTTAACCTACTTCACCCGTTACTTTTCACAGTCACCTTTTTGCAGTTTGCAGTTTGTATCTCCAGGGGATATAATTTGTTTGTCGTATGTCCATCCAGAATCTCAACACATTCGGTAAGTTGCTGATTTTCAATTCGTGAACAAATTTTCGTTTTGTGATCGGAAAGATATCAAAATGGCGTTGGCGTCTTTGTGCCGCAACGCGCAAAACGCTAACGCAACGTTTTACGATTAAGCATTTCTGGTTTATGTTTAGATATTCGTGTACGTTTACGAAATTATATCATTTTCATTGAATAACGATTGAAATTTGTGTATTTTTTTTGTAGACCCCTTTGCAGATGCAATCAAGGGTTCAGATGATGATGTCCAAGACGGCCTCGTGCATATAAGGATTCAGCAACGAAATGGTCGCAAGACCTTAACGACGGTTCAAGGACTTTCGTCTGAATATGACTTGAAAAAAATTGTGCGAGCATGTAAAAAGGTGAGGTCTTGTTTCTGGGACAATGTCTTCTCCCTCCCATATTAATCTGTCCTTCCTCTTTTCTCCCTCTCTCACCCCCTTCTCTCCTGACCCCCTCTTTTATTCTCTTCATATGCCCTGTCATTCTCAGTGTTCTAAATATAGCCTGATGAGGAAAATTCATGGTATAATCTAACAGGCTTCTAGACTGATCAAACTTCAACTTAATATTATTCATCTGAATCTAATTGTTTGATCGTTCTTATTGAATTATACTTCTATGATGTTACAGATATTCATTTCTTTTGTATTATATTTTTTAGTGCACGTATACAAATTCTAAATATTTACATTGAACAAACTATCAAACTACAATTCCATACTTTGTAACTAATTTAATAGTTTAGACTTATTTTTACAAAATTTCATTTTCTAAGTTAATTTGAATTATTTTCATAAATATATTAACCAATACATTTCTTGTTTTTACGAAATTGATTTTGATGTGTAGGGACTAAAAAAAAGTATGGTATACAATGTCAAGTTCTCTATACATACAGTTAGGTATACAGTTCTCTAATAGTGTATCTTCAGAGAAGGAAATATATTTTTTTTTGTTTCAATTTTATTATATGTATTTTAAAATGTATATTATATGTAATACTACATCGTATTTATTGATATTTGTAACTTTTGGTTGTCTTGCAATACATTTTATTTATTTCTAACAAAACTGCATACTTGCTTAAATAACGTAAGTTAAAAAAAACAAAAAAGAAAAAAACAAATTAACTTAAAAAAGGAATATTCTAATAGTAAACATAGATAAAAGTGATTTCTATACAGAAAGAAAGAAAACAGTTCCCTCCCCGTCATACATTCTTGTGAATTTATTAAGTAACACATGCATCAATGTGCAGATTTTTACTAAAACATTTGGTGCTGTGTATGAATATACTAACTTATTAAAAGTACAAGCTGTAAATTACAATATAATAATTTTTGCTTTTTTTTATGTATTAGATTTTACTATACATTAAATAAGAACAATCAATCTGCTTAGAACATTATTTAAATTACATGACTAGTAATGAAAAAATTATATTTATACATTTTAAAGATAAGTAATTATTACAGATATGAGAACACATATTATAGAGGTCTTTTGAAAATATAAATAAATTTTATATGGTACAAAATTAAAACTGTATTAAATAAATCATACGGCACATTAATTAGTAATTATTTCTTTACATGTACTTGTAATATGTAAATTTTCAAACTGATGTTTTGATAAACCGTAATAAAAATCGCTCACTGATATTACTGCTTCATTGTGATTAATACAGACCAAAAGTTGTATATAAATAAAGGAAATTTCTAAAGGTTGATTGTATTCTTGAAAACTGTTTACATTTACAATCAATATTAATATAATGAATAATATTTTAGGAGTTTGCCTGCAATGGCACAGTAATCGAGCACCCGGAGTACGGGGAGGTGTTACAGCTGCAGGGGGATCAGCGAGAAAATATATGCCAGTGGCTAACTAAATCTGGTCTGGCAAAGCCTGACCAACTCAAAGTTCACGGATTTTAAGAGACAGACAACCCATGCCACTACTTCAGACATCTCACCCTTCGCCAACCAACTGGACACCTTAAATTACCTGTATCAGTCTCTACTACCTGTTAATACTTTGTGGATATCCTATTATACGCGCATATATATTTCAATAAAAAAAAGATATACAAATAAATACATCCATATATGTATTGTCACAGACATATACACGTATGTATGTATTTTCACACATATATAGATTTATAATAAACAAAAACGGGAGGAAGGGAGAATACAACCAAACTGTGTAGGCACAATATTCTTATTGGACGTTTAGTAACATTATAGAAAGCAATATTTTACCGCCTTATGTTAGATGATGTATTGTACTTTATCACTCTGACGGTAAATAGTATAGAGGTAGTACCTCCAGAGAATACGTAACCAAGAAATAAACACAGGTAGCGACGGATGGATGTTCATTTTGATTTTAGATAGTATGTATCTGGGCGCCATAGACGTGTTCAGAGAGTTTGACAAATGTTTCCTTAGGACTGATTGGCTTCTGGTTTGTAACTAAAAGTAATCCTTCATTCACAGCACAGTAAGAACAAACCGTATAATGTGCTTACGGACGATTGTACGTTTTTTTGACTTGTATCTTTTTACTCTTTTTGCATTCGTTGCGTTATTTATTAATGATGGAACTTTCACTTAATGGCAAGCCTACATTTGCAATAATTTTGTTTCACCAAATTTTAAAACAGTATTGATATGACTTATTTTCGTTGAATAAATTGTGGCTGTTCTGGGATTAATAAATTGAATGCGTTCCTATTTTTTACCTTACCTTCTATTTTTACTGGAAAAAATATTGTATACGAATTATTCATAGAATAGGCCAGAGATGTGTTCAGTCAGTTGTCACTGGTATGAACACAAGTTTCTACACTAATTTGTCATTTATTATACAATGCTTATTTCTGTTTCCTACGATCGAGAATATCTCAATAGAACATACAATATTCTTGCACTTAAATTCTACGTCAGTACGTAATATATATTAAGAACTAGAGACCAGATAAAACTTTTGGTACTTAAACAGGACAGAAATTATTAGATAAGGCATTTTTTTTAATGTTGCCGCATGTAATTATATAAAATTTGCAAATATGTAAACGAAGAAAGATTGAAAATCTATTGGAATACCAGAATAATAATAATATCAAAAAAACATTAACAAAATCTAAGGTACAACAACATCTTGATTTTTACAAATGATGAGAATAGATAATTTTTCGTAAACGCATTTAGGTTCAAACGCTTAAGTCATATAAGTTCATTGCTCGTTATTAGTCAGGATATGGAGAACAATATGCTATCGTCTTGTTTATTATTTTTCGTTTCATAGTCTATGATTTTCTAATCACATTCTCGGGTTTCACTCACGTATATAAACGCATATATATGACAGTAATAACGTGACTGCGTAATATGTGAGATAATTCTCATTTTTTCTCTCTCACTCGTGGTATGTGTCACGGCGGTATCACGCCAATCACTATGCGTCATGGTCGGTGCAATGAATATCGCATATGTATTACACAATAGAAAATGGCCAAAAATTTATATTGAGAAAAAATCCGTGTTTAGCATGATTGTAGATGAAAAGATTATATAATAAGACAATTACGTCGGATTTAAAATTTTTATGAAAAATGTACTTGACCTATCTGTTATTCGCTGTATTATCACCATTACAATTAATTATGTATCTTTAAAATATGCAATTTTTACTATCGAGTTCTGTGCAGTTTTCGAAAAAAGAAAATCGTTCAATTTTCAAACAGCAAAGCTGAAATATATCGTGAATGTCACGCAATATGTTGAAATAATATAGTTGGTATGGGTAACAATTTTCTTCTCGTTACCGAAGAGTATATTTCCATCATTTGCGTATCAAGCAACGTTTACAGTTGGAATTGATCACGAGATTACGGAAAAGGGTCGTATCCGAAAGTAGACGGAAAAGTGTGACCAACGTAGTTCTCTCGTAGCTGCGTCGCAATATTGCATCATGCATGCCCGCGTTAGGTCGCCGTTAAAAATAAAACCGATAAACAAAAGCGAGTAAAACGAAAGTGGTTCGAGAAAAGGCTGTCGCTCCTTCAATTAGACACCGCAAGATGCGTTGACCTCGAAAAATAAAAATTGGAAAAAAGCTTCTCGCCAAGAAGTTTGAAAAGACGCGCGCCGCGAATCGCGCAGCTGGTCCTGTGAGATGGCGCCAGCGGCCGGGTTACGGAGCGACCCAGAATGCATTGAGCTACGGCATGTGCCTTTCTGCGTCGGCCATTTTGTAGTTTCGTCGAGAAATTGTGTTGAGTTGATTCTTCTTCTCGGTAAGGATTTAGCGAATTTAACGAGCGGCGCGCTTTGCGTATACGCGGGGCACGTAGATGCGCGACCGGGCGTGCTCGCGTACGAGAAAGAATCAGTCGTGCAAGCGGATTAAGGGTGTGTTTTCGCAGATGGGTCGTGTGCTGCCTGGCAGCACGGTATCGCACTCGTCGTGTATCAGCCAGTAAACGAAGCAAGCCGCGGAATATCGCGTGGATAAAGGTCGCGGCCAGAGCATTGCATTCGTGGCCGGACGCGCGACAATCTCGGAAACGGCAACGCGACGGGCACAAGAGCGTTCCTCGGGACGGGTTGTCAGTCGTGGTGCTGCGTGCGCGATCGTTGCTGGCCCGGCCAACGTCTCACTCTATATTTGGCTAGTCCCGTCCAACATATTGCATATCTTGTTCTTTGGAAATTCGCGATTTTCATCGCGCGAGCATCGCCGAGGGCTCCGTTGTCGATGCACGATGTGACGTGCACTTTCGTGCGCCCCTTGCACTTTCCATACGGTGCCTCCACCGGGACGTCTCTCTCGGCTGGCACGTGGCACGCCGCTTTCCGCTTTCGAGCCTAGTGATTTATCCTTGTTTTAAGTGTTTCGCGGTTAGACAAACTCTGTCGCATTACTTTCCCTGATCCAACCCCCTCATTTCTCAGTTTGCATCGACGATTCGTCATTGCGTTTTTCTACTGCGAGACCCGTGAATGTACACACTACCTGGGGAAAGAATGTCTAGCCTTACTCGCGAATTACCTTCTCGTGCCGTTTTGGAGTGTCGCGCTAGGGTGCTTTCATGCAGTTAATTTCCCCTTGCCGCCGCAAGAGACTCAGTCGGTTGCATCGGAGAGACCTTTTGTACATTTCAAGAATATCGCCCTGACAATGCAACCCTTTTCCGAAAGAGCCTTGCAAGGTATGTGACACCCTGAATTATGACAGACTACTTAGAACGTAGCTTAGGCTACGTATACATATTCTTCGACTGTGTATTGCCGTTGGTTTTTAAGATAGAGACATATCCTCTGGAGTAGAGCCGAGCACAGCGACCCAACCGCTGGGTCTTAAGAAATTTTCTCGCCTTGTCATGTTCGTGAACTTCGTGTGAACATATTGACAACTGCTTTTCTCTATAGTCTTTGTCATTGTATTGTAATTATAACCATATATTGTACCATATTTTTATTTGCAAATGATTATTTTTTGAAATGTCATCTTTTCCAACTACATTTGCATACTGTATATGTGTCAGTTTAAATTTCTTTCTTTCTCATGTAAATATTAACATTCGTCAGTTTATCCAAGTGAACTTTATATTAAGAGTATTTGATACAACTGCATGCAATAATTTTTTTCTTAAATATTACAAATTCAATTATATGATGATTCGTTGCTTTTTGATCAGTGCTTAAAACATTCGCAAGTTCCCTTACTGGTATAAAATCAGTTTCTATTAGTCAAAGTGTTGCAATTTTTTATAAAGTTTACTTTATTAGATTCAGTGGGTCTTAATTATTCGCTAATTTATCTTTGATGTTAAGAAGGAACAAAGTTGAAGGTCACTTGACATACATGAATGGCAAGCTTGTTGAACAGAATGGCAGATAAAATTAATTTTTTGGCAACAATACATTTATTTTTGAAAGTGATGAATATTTATTGCAAGTACAAAAATGTAGTCTGCCATTTTTCTAGCATTTTTACTATACACCTTAAATGATTAATTTCTTGTAATATCTTTTATGCCTGTTTTTAGTGTATAACATGTACTTTCACTGTATTATTATTACATTATATTTTTTAATCATTTCAACAAATTTTGAAATTAAACACGTTTTCTTATTTTTATATTATATTATTGCAATTTATTTCTTATATTTGAAGTAAATGATAACATTACTATTACTAATCAATCTGTAGATATGAAG
>JABFPT010000105.1:4314-19273 GCA_022817245.1 Nixonia krombeini | reverse complement strand
GATAATTTTCTGGTGAATTATTGACTTTTATATGTACATTTATTCGTTATATTACGAAATTTGTAATGCGATTTTAATACTAATTTTTACTACAAAGTTTATCAAAATATATAAAATTTCAATGATTCAACGCTTTCTTATGCAAGTGTGTTACGTAACAGGAGTACGATGTTATTTTCTGTGCTGTAACTGCAAATTAATTGTTTGACTCATTCAATGTGACATGTTCATTCGCAATATTTGTGTGTACACACATGTGTGGTATTTTACTGCATTGATACACGATAGATACGATACAGACTGCTTACCGTATGCAAAGTAAAAATGTGTATCTAAAGATGCGAAACTAGTGCGTATCGATGTGCCTGAGCATGACACTAGTTTATGCAAACACAAAACTGTTCGTGTTTTATGTTACATTTATCAATTCAAAAATCTTGTGTATCTTTGCATGAACAAAAAATTTTGTTGATTCGAGTTATTTATTATTAGTTTATGTAATGACTTTGCTTTATTTAATTTATAAATTTTTCTAAATTGTTGTAAATGTTAATTTTAATACATAATGAAAAATGGTTTTATGACAGGATTTTACCAGACCAAGCTATGCCCAAGTAGCTCAACACTGTCGCGAGCTGCCATGTACAAAACATAAACTGGAGGACAGAGATGGGAACGCGTAAAATAGCGTCGACACGTAAGTAAATCACTCGTACGGTCGACAGCGCAAATCGACGACATCTTGGCGGTCATCATCTATACAACGGACAAGCGAATGTATCCGTATTGAATATTAATCGTTGTGTTATGTTCATACGAGCGCATTTACTGATGTTACCGCAGATCAATATTTAGCAGTTAACGTACATCCGGATCGAGTGGATCAATTGCCGCTGCTTTTATCCTAAACGAGAGTGGTGTTACGTAGCGAGCAGGCACCGAAGAAAAAAGCAAAACAAAAGCAAAAAAACAAAAAACAAAAAAAAACAAAACAAACTTTTTACTTGTACAGTGACATTGCCTAACATTTGAATGTGGTACCGATTTAACACTATAATAATGACTACGATATGCGACAAAAACGGATGCTAAAAATTATTTCGAGCGACAGTAATTTTTCCCTTACGTTTTAAGAGGTATATATAAATAATATAAATATATACATACAATCGCTGACAGGATAATACACCGCGTAGACGAGAGTGATAGCGAGCGAGTGAAAGAGAGCAAGAGAGAGAACGAAAGAGAGCGCAAAAGATAGAAAGAGTGAGCGCGGGAAAGAGAAAGAGGGCGAGAGCATTGTTGTTGTTTTGGTTCTGTGATTTCGGAGGTACATATTTGTTAGCTTGTAAAAATGATAAGCTAAGGCATTCATCTTTTAATTCCTTTCTTCGCTCTATCGTAGCACAGGGCCGTAACTGGGAATCGTTTATACCTTTGTGCCAAACCCTACTACGTGCACATGGCTCAATAAACGTTCCGAAAAGCAACGAAATGTATAATCTGCAAATTCGAGACAGATTTAATATTTTTCAAAGCGCGGGGGAAAGTGGCGAACATTTTTTTGGCTTTTCTCCCGTTCCATTTTTCGTTTTGAGACATGATATGTCTAGTGTTTTCATTTTCATGTCTTCTCTCAAGATTGCATTTTCCAGAATATTGATTACGTGTGTTATAAAAGAAACGCAATTCTTACGGAGCTAAATGCGTTGGAATAACGAAAAGCGGGAGATATACGTTTTCTTGTATATATATATACGTATATGTATACATATTTATACATACATGTGTATGCAAGACGCTTGGCTTCGCGCGAATTTGCGCTTCGATTAAGATTTTGCGTTGACATAGAGAAAAGAAAGGACTCCGTGGAACGTAACGTCTTCTCTCAAATCCCCTCCCCCCGTTTCTCTTCTTCCTTTTTATTTTGCAATTGTGGTAACGTGTTGACAGTGCTGTACATTTTTGGAAAAAGTTTGTATCATTTCCTTTCATGGTTACTTTTCGGTTGCAGAAAATTATGATTTCCATTTTTGTAGATGCAATATTTCTTTGGTGGCCATACGAATAATCAAAATGGATCGTGCTGGCGGGGAATATAATGGTTAACGAAAAATTAACAAGAATGTTATATGAAAAAAACGTACGCGTGCGCATTCACGCCCCTTTTCTCCGTGACGCGCGCGAGCTCGCACGCGTAAATTCATAGCGTGTAATGTTCATAAAAGTGAAATAACAAAAGGTATATAAATATATAAATATATATTATATAAATACATACTATGCATATATTAATAAAGAAAGGATACGCTAGGAACATTATGAAGCAGGCTCCAAAATTGTATTATCCCTCAATGTCCTAAATGCATACTAGTCTTTACTGGAAGCTTTAAAAATTTTTATTTCTTTGGGGATATGAAAAAGCAACAAAAGGAAGCCAAAAAAGTATTGAACGAATCGTTATCGGTATTCTGGAAAATAATGTAAAAAGAAAACTTTTGTCTCAGTTTACGTTGAACCTCAAAACTTGTAATTGTTATACTGTTTATATATATAAACCTAATTGCGGCACTGACTTTTTAAATATAATTGTTACGAGAGATAACATACAATTTAGAAGTATTGCTTTGGTAAGTAACATAAGAATATGTCTGGAAAATGGTATTTGAGCACACAATTAAGTGCCTCAAGTGTTGTGTATATTACAGGAGCTTGGCTTTAGATGTTATACAATTATATGTACCTATACATTATAATAAAGAGCGCATATGATATATTTGTTACTGATATGCGTGCAGAATTGAGGTAATGGATGCTGGACAAATTGTAGGAAGACAGAGGGAATAATCCAATCTCCTGATAAAAGAAAAACTATTATAGATTTATCGACGTATGTAAAATTATAAGTTTAGCAATGCTGCCTTTTACCATTTTATGTTTTTGGTTCTGCGTATATATATTTTGTTTTTCTACGAGTTCAGGCGACTTTTGAGGATACCAGGGACCTTGTCATTCTTAAGCGATATTCGATTTAGTTATGCGAAATGAATTAATGGTGCGTTTTTGGTGGCAGACGTTTCTACGTCGAGAGTTGGACAGAGCGTTTTATTGATTTGAGAAGTTCGGGACTTCCCATCCTAACGTCGTATAGCGTCGTGTACGTAGGCAGTGGCTCAGAATGCGCGAGACTACAGAGCGTTGGTGCTTCGGTTAATGAAAAAGGAACGATGTGACTGTTCTACGTTTCCAACTTTTTACGACTCGCGAGGACATTAGTTGACACGATCCTATTCAAGATGGCCGCACTGCAAAATATTACTGATTCATTACATGATGTTCTTGGCTGTAAAAAGAGTTATTGTCGAATGCGTCGATTATTACGTTCCTGTTGAAACAGTTTCTATTCAATGAATTAGAAATATTTTTCAGATAACTGTGTTCAGTTTTATATTTATAAACTTCACATGGCTCGAAACTTCTTTCATACGTGTTATGTGATTTGTAAGCTTTCTGCGGCTTAGGGTATGAGAAAAGTATCTAAAAACGAATATTTTCAAAGTACGAAATTTGTTTGATGTTTGAATATAACAAGAATTAGGAAGCAAGTATATAATGTACATAGTTGGTCATAATTGCATATATATTTTTTTAATTTGCATGTTTATATGTGTTAAGATAATATAAATTACCATTAAACCTATGTACTTTGAATCGAAATTGTTCGTAAAAGATCTGGAGGAAAAGAATATTAAGCGTGAGAAATATCAACCCCTGCTCGACGCTAATAATAACATAGTCAGCATACCTTTTTACTTTAATTGTACAATTTTTGTTAAATTATTTACATGAACTAATATGGTCCTTACGCTTTCGAGCTCTGATAAGAAATGAATGTATCGAACTTTCAGAGAATCTAGAAATTACGAAAAACATGTAATATCGTGATTGGTGACGAGTATTTCATGAGGTACTCGCGTGTAAAGTAAAAATAAGTTGCGAATAATAAATGTCAGGTTGATACTTTGTTCAAAAGTGTAACTGTGCCCAAGTTCGAAATTCAATAAATCAGTTTTCATGTTGACGTGAAAACACACGAAGATGGTTTCCTTCTAAGAAAATATAAATATACATTTAAGAGTGAATTTGACAGCGTAACCGTAATCATAAAAGTCATCGAATGTAACATAATCAGCGCATAGTAAAGGATTCACGTTATGTTTACAACATGCTTACATGCTTGTTCGATGTTTCGCTCGGCAATGGATAGAGCAAAAGTTAGCCTCGCGAGTACTTCTTTTTTTTTGTTATTGTTTCCAATAAAAAGCATGTACTTGACGCGCAAGCAGTTGAAAAACATCCGACACAGAGTCTCAGCTGGCTTTCCTCTTTAACACTTTTATTCTAATTGTAAATTCACTCGATCCTATACCTCGTAATAGGAGCCCCGTATGAGTTGATTTAATAATATTGTAATATTCTAAAAATAGTTACACGTGGCACTGTATCTTGTTATATGTATACGGAGAATATACGTATGTATGTATGTATGTATGTATACATATGTGTATACGGAGGATTCGGTACTATCTTTATTTGAAATTCCTCCAATAGGACAAATGTCTAGGCACGATTCTAACGGCACAAAGCATTTCAGCGACCGTGCGTGCCATTATCTCTCACATTGCGGAACGACAACACCCAAAACACGCTGATTGAAAACTGGCCGATTTTTGTACAGAGCGCACATGCACGGCTTGGTCCAACAGACTGCGAGATTGTTAGTCGCTTCTAACCTATGGTATGGATAAATTGTTTGCAAAAATGTTTGTAAATGAAATAGCAGAAACGTTTCGAGCAGTCATACAACAAGAGCTTATTACAAAAATCGTACCGCTTTTTTGACGCGGCGTTTTGCGCCACGGGACCGATTTTTTGGTTTATATTCAGCATCGAGCGTCGATTCTTTCCGCATTTCCCGACAACACGAAGCGAAGAAGTTTCAAAACGATTCGAGTTCGAAGCGTCACGTCGTTGTAACGTCGAAAATTGTATGAAAGTGTGGTACATGCGGGGAAAAGCCGTGCGAAGATGAAAACGATCGCATCGTAGCGTTGCACGTGCATACGTTATTATTTTATATGCATAATCTTGTAATTAGAACGCGGACGCCGCGAAGACTTATTCTTTTAATCGTAATCGTCAGCTCCGATGACACGAAAGTTCGAGACAAATCGTCTGGTTTTATTTATTCTCGAATTGCCAGGATTAGGTGAAAGAAGACGGCAGCCATTGCGATTATAAACCTGTAACTTATGTAATAAAATAACTATCGACGACATACCAATGCCTTGGATCTAACCATTTATTGGTTTCTGTGCGATCACGAACACTCGCTTAAGCTACCCCCGTGTCTAGCGGGCTGCTTCGGAGAATATGAATTTTCAAACAATCATTCAGTTTCGTTACTCGCTCTTCCGCTTATTTCTCGTTTTATGCCTCTTCTTTTCTCCCTTGCTTTTTAATATTAGTTCGACATTAGAAGTACTGTGCCTCAGACACGCACGGAAAAAAGTAAATTGCATGTGTTCTAACGAGGTCTGAACTTAAATTTGTAAGTTTTTACTTTTGGATGTACATTTAACTCTACTTCGATGAATTTATTTGCGCAAGTATAGGAAAACTAATGAACATTTATCCGTGTGAGGAAAACGGGAGTCTCATATCACTTGCATTGAATCGTCATTCTGTTCTACTCCTCTTAAAACTTCGAAGTAAATTAAAGATTCAAGTTACTTCTTTCCTTGCAATTTACTAAGTTTTAAATATTCCTGAAACGCGCATATATCTATATTTATGGATATCTTGATGAATAACTGTTGATTAATAGTAATTTATAGTAATATGAGCAATAATTGAGCAATTTTGTAGAACAAAAGTGTTTCCAAATCTTTCAATATCTCTATAATTTGGTAGATTAGTGACATGATTTTAAGTAACAGATTTTTTGCTCAGTGGCAAGTTGTTTTCCTTTCCTTAAATAGCTTTTTATACAGTTTATTGTTTTAGAGTAAAGATGGGTAAGGTTGTAAATGTACAACAATTTTTTCAGCATTATTTGGATGTTAAAAAATGGTTGTACATTCCCGTGTATTGCGAATAATATTTGTAAAATATTTGGAATTATGCAGTGATAATTTCAAGCGTTTTGCATTTATTTCTCACATTCAAATTGATTTCATTTCATGCTCGAGTAAAGGCTAGTTGACATTTTTCAATACACTGTATTTTCCACTTGCAAACATGTTTCAGAAATCATATTTTTCCTGTCATATACTGAAAAGAGTCAATAATATTTTCCATTATTATAGGTGGCAAAATAAAAAAAACATGTTCAATGGTCACGTAGAGACAAATTTAAACGTTAGATGATGCACCAAATGAAAACTTTAATTTTTCTCATTATGCGCAATTTCGTTCGCTACCCAGAATTACCCACCTTTGTTCTATTCCGCAAAAATCATTTCTCGTTCTTGTTACAAAGATAATTATTTTAAATTGGTTCTCATGTAAGTGAAGAAACGGAATGTGTCTACAGGTTTTTGCGTGGCGATCAAGCGTATGTAAAGTTGATGAGAGAAGGTATTACGAAAATCGAAGCCTGAGTTTGTTTTATAAAAATGACATTTAGCGGTTTGAAGTGTAACGGTTTGTAAGAAGTTATGGTGATTAGTTCTAGATTTAAGAGACATTAAAACTATAAAGCCAAATTTAGTTTAAATGTTTGTTTTATCCGAAATAAAAAATAAACACTACATTTCCAAACGAGGTCACTTTTATTTTCAATCTGCATTTTTACCATTTTCTGAACGATCAATCGCGTTTTAACTGTTACTGCTATCAATGTCGAGATTCTTCTTTTCAGTGTGATATCTATCCAATTCCTGCTGTGACATACGCGCTTTTGAAGTTGAACTAATATTTGTGCAAGTGTGTTGTACGCAAGTTGACTAATAACCAACATTAAGCGTATAGAACATCACCGTCTGTTGAATAATTGTTGTTTGCACGAGCCGTAATAACACCCACTAATGAACACTCCACGAAAATTCGTATTTTCCGATGTATCCTACAATTATTGGGTTTGGAAGAAAGTAATTTTGGTTTTTTCAGTTTTATTTCACACTAAAAACCGAAATTACTTTCTTGCCAACCCAGTACGTGCATGTCACTTCATTTCATTTCAACGCAGTGTGGCCAATAAATAATTGACAAATTTGATGCGCAAAGACGACGAGATTTGTGTATATTCGCGCGGAGCCACATATATAGTTATTATTTTGTTAAAGCGCTCATTTTGTATAAAGTCCGAGGATAAAGAAGAGTATCAGTCCAAGTGCGTCGGTTATTCGTCGACCACGCTGTGCCGATGTAAATTGTACCGAGAATTCGATGTATCGACGGAAAAACTAAAGGAAATACTTATTTTGTTCGTACACGTCGAAAGGAGTAACGTATTAATAAAGTAATTGTAGCTACTGCATATACAAATCTGAAGTAAGGATTATATCGATAGAATTCGTCGCGATCCAAGGAATATAGCTGTCGAGGATTCGACGAGTGTCAGTCGGCAACTCCCCGTCACGATGACATTGAAAAAAAAAATGAGAAAATGCCACGCTATTCTTAATCACTTCTTCATGTACGATAACCTTTCATAATGTATTATATTTTTCGCAAGAGTAACCGTTAAATGTACGGGTGACAAACTTTTTACTAAACCAATAGCACATGGTGTAGATAAGTCGCAATATTCAATTTCTCCCTTCGCAATGATAAAACTAAATAAGTTTACTTCCGGCCGTCTATAAGGCATGTATTTGGCGAGCCTTGTGTAGATTCCGTCGAGAAGAGAGAAAAATAAAGAAAAGGATAATCTAATTTTTCTCGTGTCTGTCCTCGCGAAAATCCGACCGTAATGCCCGAAGTTGTGTTGCATCGTGCCCTGAGTGGTTCATGTTCCGTATCTTCCCTTCGAGTCTCTTCCATACAAACCCTTCCACTGAGTAGTAATTAGACTGGTTTGTTGCAGACTTTGCGTCACGTTTGCGTCAAGTTCCCTCCGTTTGTTGTTCGTTTCGTTGAGACGTTCGGTCACTTTGCGAGTACAGTTCTCACGGCAGAAAAGAAACGCGTAAATGTTGCCAAATCGCAGCGGGCTGGATTTGCCGATGGGAACCTCGTCAGCCCTCGAAACGTTCACGAGTGGACGAATCGTATTACCGCACAGTCCTCTATTGACGGTCCACCAGGAATGTCGTGGCAGGTGATGTTTATTTAAGCCATGAATCAGCGAAAACTGTGATTACGCTCGTGTTTTGTTTGTCGCGGGCTAAGCGGCGGTCCAAGAGTCTGGGTTCGCGTTGCTGCCCGAAGGCGCTTCGAATTCGGCAGCTGTCCATCGACGCACACTTCACTTACCGCTGCATCTCGCGAAACAGTCTCAGCACATGTGCGTCTACGTCGTCGCCGCTTATCGTAATCATTTACCACTGTTTCACGGTACACCGATTCCAAACTATGTACTTTCGCGAATGTTATTTCGCCGGTGCACCATCCGCGCGCGCGTGCGTGTCAGAGTAGTGCAACTCGTTGCAAGACTCACTTTTATCGCGCGATATAATACTTTTCAGTTACTTTCTTTACGATGCATTCAAACCGTACGTGTATACGTTTTATGTGCATATATTGTATGTATACATAATACTGTACACCGGAAAGAGAGAAAAAGAGCGAAGGTGATGTAAAAAGCACGTGCTGAAATCGTTCGCTTCCAGGCGCCAGCGTGATCGTCGATAACAATTGGTAAGGTCGTTGACGGAACGGTCAGGCTAAATGTTCTTAAATTCTTTGATCGATCGCGGCAAATAAAGCACAGGCTGAGAACAAAGTCCCACGACAGAAAAGGGGCGAAAGAGGAAAACAGAGAAACACATGTACACACCTACACACATAACAGATACACAAAATGTAATGTACTCCGTTTTATAAGCCGAGGGCCTAGAAAGTCTGATTTTTTAACTACTACGAGGATGTGTATTATAATGTGGACTACGACGATTGTTTATTACTATGTAAAGTGACAGATTTCAAAATTAAACATTAATCACTGTTAACTGTTTTTCCTTCATTTTACGTAGCGTTGGATAATTACCTGCACTATACTCTGTGCACGTGTCATGCAACATTATGCAATGTTCACCATATGCATTTTTTCCCCTGACTCGTACTTTGTATCGTCACGTTAAATACTATAGATTAGTATCATTTTACGTTAAGATGGTTTAGTTTTAGCGTTCTCATGTTGAACGTGTTAGATTTTTCACTGCTGCACAAATCAAGTACACCACGAAACCTATGTACCATTGAAAAAAATACGAGAAGGTAATGTAATTTTGCACGAGTGTTACGGATGTGAAATTTTAATAAATTTTTCTCTGTTTGACGGTCGCAAAGAAAAGAGTGATTGTAACTAATACGTTTACCAACATCTACTTATAAGTATGTTATACATATATACAGTGATGTTATAACTGAATTAACGAATAAGAGGAATAAATGAATTGATAACCATGAAATATTTTATTTGTTAAATGAAAAAGCATGTAAGTACTGTTGACTCATTTCTGCAAGTACTTAGCAATGTTTAAATACACAGCAAGATTTTCATTTGTGGTGTAAACATAACGAACGGACATTTACAATTTTTAATATGGAATAAACAAATTATAGAAAATTGAGAAAAATCATTTTTGCAATGTACATAATCTCTGGCAATGTAATTCTGTAAAAGAGTTATCGCATTTTGTTTTCCTCAAAAGATAAAAAAAATATGTATAAAATCAACTGATGTGCATTAAATGATAAAAATTATAGGAAACAATACAAAAAAAAAAAAGATGAAATTTTGCAAAATTTCGTAGAAACTACGTTTTTTGCTACTTTCAATTAACATCTCTGCGAATACTGCAATTACGCAGTGTAAGAGACGGAAAATCAATTGTCCAAATTTCGGTTTGAGACGACCATTCATATACAACTGATTACAATGGCCACGTGCAATGTAGCGTATTTTTTCGCTTCTCACAGATGCGATGTGGGCAGCACGTTTGTTCAGTGTTTTTATCGGCATCCTTGCGAAATACGCTTTGTTTCGCAAGTAACTTTCTGGCTCTTCTTGATTGAAAAGCCGACGAAATTGCTAACACAATGAGAAGAACGGCATAGTTTTACATTCATCATTGTCGGACTGGGCGAATGCGATATTGATTATGTGCATATTGTAATTTCTTTAACAATGGCGTGGGCACGAGGGTAACGTTATTATAACAAAAATATTAGCGACAACTGAACGCTTTAAGTACGATCAAATGTCAAACGTAACTAATGCGAAACATACGCAAAAAGTCTAATATTGCAAAACGCGTTAGTAAAAAAAATAAATTCCTTTTTTGACTTTAGTTGGGTCGTGAATGACATCCGAAGTTTTCGAATAAATTCAGTTAATTGTGTAGCTGACGTACATTTCTCGGCCAGCGTATTCTGGAAGCGCGAGCATAGACGGTAACTCCGTCGAACAATTGCAAGATCCGAGACGTTCCCATTCAATTAGACAACGGTACGATATCCGAGTGCAGACTGTTATTATTTCATATTTACCTGAACAGCATGGTGCGTGGAACGGACTCTCCTCTAGCCTTTCATGGGAGAAATCTTGGGGAGTCGCGCGACCGACATAATTAGCACGAAACGCACGCATACTTTGTATGACAATGATGAGTTCGTTTTGCTGTAAAATGGTTAATTGGATATAAAACGAGCTGCTAAATGCGAGTCTCTCAATACTCGTGTTTTCACCATTTTTATTCGAAACGTATATACGTATGTACGTTGAAGTGTAAATCGTTGACGCGAAGAAAACTGATGCAAAATATATTTCATTTTACCTTCGTTTCTACGTATCATTGTATTGTATTTAACGTACAGTGAAATTAACGATGATCAATGAATAATAATTTGTATCGGGGAATGAGCATTCACCTTTAAACCGGTTGTAAAATTAAGTACGCGAAAGAACAATAATTAGAAGAAAGATGCGTTGCTCTAATCGACGATCGAAGATGAATTTGTCAGATGTGGAATCAAGATGTCGTTCCGCTGTATTCCGACTATTCCAAGTCGACCCGTTCGAGTCTGGCATAGCTGTTGGAATACATAAGTGCTCAATTGCAGGATGTCGTCGGTTGACTACGGCAGCCACGGCGTCAACGACTTTGCTGCTCGGGTGTGACTGCATGCCACGCATGAAATGTCGCATCGTTGATGGAAACTCGATGTCGCGTCATTTCCGAGAAATCAAACGATGTAGGGAATAGCCAGCGGCAAATAACGCTCTCCCCCAATTATGAGATTACATTGTTTGCACAATGACACCGCAAATATATCACGTTATTTGCTTTTCGCGTCATTGCAGACGTGATGTCGCGTTTGAATGCTTCACATTAAATGTCATCTCGGCACTTTCCTTTGTGCTTTTTTCTCGTACCGAAAGAGCGGAAATGACAGGAAAGCGACGCGAGCAACGACACAAAACGGTCAATTTGGCCAACCTCGAGTATATATCCATAACGTAACAGGACGTTCGCGATTACACCGCGGCGGTGGCGGGAGTGTGTCATTGGCGCGCCGATGAATTACGCAATTGCATTACGTAAATGACAAAGCACAGGACCACGGCGCTCGGACGCTCACAGTCGTTCCTGCCTTCGCTGCTCATTGACGGACAGTCGTACGTTGAATCTTTCTCACGTGACTTTTCACACGCAAATGCATCGCATTTATTCACAGACGAACATTCACACACGCATCGAATGTTTCAGTTTGCAATACGACCATTGGGAAGGAAATGTTAAACGCGTTAGGATTTTCATTTACCTTCAACGGATTTCTAAACATTTGTGTCAATTTGTAAATTATACGTGAATAGGATTTACGAGTAAACAACAAATTCGCTTGTGTTAAAAGCAATAGTGGTTGAATGAATTTTCGGAAAAGTTGGAACGCGCGGCCGGCGATGCATTCTCAACCGAGCACAATTACCCTCCCCTCGGGTATCAGACTCTTGCGCACGGAGTCGATAAAGGAAAGGCGCGGCACGTTTCGTAAGCAGCCCCCGTGCATCGCTCACGCCCCGTATAAATCATAATTACCCGATGGCCGCGGTAGACCGTTTACCGTCATTCGATCCGTATAATACGAACGCTCGTGTATCCACCAAATGTATACACACCCATGTGCGCACATAAGAACGCGCACACGTTCGACTTCGAGTCACTCCCTTGATGAGTTTAATGCTCTTACGGCACCGTGAACGCACGTTGTAGTTTACAATACTCGTAATGGCCGGCGCGACTTCTGTCGATTCACCTTTTTGCACAGAAGTCGCCGACGTTGGCAGCAAACTTCCTTTGCACTTTTTAATAATTTATATGTTTGAACAGTATTAGTCTAATTAAGATAATTGACTCAAAATTCGTTAATGGGTAGACACTTTGAAGCAACTGTGTTTGATTTAAAATTGTGGATCGAAAATTGCATTTTTTTGTAGGAAATTCAATGATACTTTTCCTTAAATAAGTTCACCTCTCTATCGAAAACGGGCGACTATTGGAAGTTTCTTTCGAGGGTGCTTACACGTCGTCTCGTGACACAAGGACCCTCGTTGTCTCAAAAGAGGATTTCGGATATACTTCTCCATAAAGTGCGTACATAAGGGAGCATGATACATATGTGATGACGCAACTTTTTGAACACTGAATTCCTTTCCAGTGCTCAATGCTCAGTGTTGGTTCAGTTAATATTCATATCTATGCCTCAGTCCCTTAAGAAGTTACGATAATCACGGTTTTATTAGTCAGTAAAGTCAACACATTCTATAAAATGATCATGACACATGTGTAATCTGTATTAATTCGTTATTAATAACATGCTTATTAATTTCTTCATTCACATTTCAATATTAGGTCAACTTATAGACACAAGTTTAGAAAGAATCGGCACTTCTCTTTAAGTACATAAAAGTCTACTTCCACAATTTGTCGTGTTTAAATATTCGACAAAGTATCGCGGTGCGTTTGACCATGATAGTGGAAGAAGTTTAAATAACGCGGTACACAGTCGGCGTACGTGCATAGGTATGTGCGCAGTGTCTACCGAGCGCCGGCACTGTAAGACTAACACACATGCTTGTAGGTAGCGCAGGTTACGATACGGGGGCTGAATACAGAAGAGGCAAAGAAGTAAAAGGCGATAGTCCGTGGCGCGAGACAGGAAGGGACTCAGAGGATCACGGCACCGATGCTAATCGTGAAAGAAAACCATTCACTCGACCTTTTTCTCCATTCGATTCTCTTTTGGATCCTTCCGCCCGAGTCTCGGCCACATCGCGCGCTCGTAACTTCAACCCCGCGATCGCTTCACCGATGTTTCTCAGTCGCATTATCAACTTTTCGAATACGCACCAACGTCAGACGATCAACTTCTCTTTCTCATTTACACACATATGACAATGAAATGGTATTAAGGAATGAACTTATCAAATCAACATATTTTTCAGTAAATGTAGTTTTTTCATTACTAAACCTGAAGATGCACTTTCTGAACCAAAACCCACAACCACAAAATTGTATTTATGAAGATTGCGCTTTAATTGCAGTAACCACAGTTGTAATTAAGTCAATTAAAACCTGGTACATCATCGTGTTCATAAACTGCATCTTTTTGTACTCTTCACACGGGCAAATTCCTTCTTAATGCAAAATGAAATTATTAAATAAGCATTTTAGTTATTGCAAATGTTGTTCCAATATATCGCAGTACTTAATGTGATTACTTAATGTACAATTTATTAAGTAATAATTGTTGAATTTTTTATACATTTTACTCATGAGCGATAATACGTGATGAAGAAACGCAACTTTCTTCTTTTCCAATACAAATGGTTCACCGATATTAATAGCCCAAATAGACGACACTGCAGCACAATGATTAATATTTATGTTTTCTCCATGAACAATATTTTATTCATACTCCTTATCACTGTTATTAATAAATATCGCCGATTCATGATTGAATGGATGTTACGTAACTTGATTCCACTGAATGATAACCATACCTTCAAAGCATAAAATTCGCCATTAAACATTTTTCAATCATTATCATTGCTACTGTGTAGGTATCGATTTTCGTCATGGAAACCAGCGCTGCATTATCGCTATCATCTCCAGCAGCGCCCATGTAATTTCTTAGCGTTGTAATTTATATAGTCACAGGTAAGTATTTATTTCAACAATTACAGGTGTTGCATACTGCTAGGAAGAATAACAATTTTATGAAGTAATTTTTTTATAAATTAATTAAATGTTTAAATTAAAATATGAAAACCTTATTGTGAAAAAATTGATTTCATACTCAAAAGATGTGAACACACGAAGATAAGATATTGTTTCAGTATTTCTAAATCATTTGGGAGAAATGTCTTCTGTAAATAAGTTTGTCAAAGTGTATAGTAAGTTCTGTAGAATTACAGAAAATATAGGATTCAAAGTTTTCCTGTCTTTAACTACCAATCACATCTGGAAGCGTATGTCCCTAAAAGATATTTATACAGCATTAAATAAATACTTCAGTTAATTTTTAATAAAACTTTACTAAATTTTTGTTAGAGTTATTTACTTATCATTAAATGAACAATTAGAAACCTTGAAGTTTCTTCTCATTGGTAATTATTCTGAATTTCTTAAGGAAAGTTCACATTACATAGCAGAGTGTATTGTCTTTAAGTAAAAGGAATAATTTTATGTACATACACCTATGTACATACACAATCTTAAATTGCATACAG
>JABFPT010000104.1:39081-52823 GCA_022817245.1 Nixonia krombeini | reverse complement strand
TGCAGGAAATTCGCTTCATTTTTCTTTATTACCTGTAATCGTTATCTTCTTGTAACCCCGACTAAAAATTGAAATAGAATATCAACGTTGCACAGATCGATATGCTTCGCAATTATGCACAGGGCTTTATCAGGTAATAGTGTTTGAGATACTGGACATCTCGATCACAATTTTAAGACAGTTTAATTCTACTTTACAACAACAGTAAAAAGTGTACATGACGTTACGAAAAGATAATTTTTGTAATTGAGTTGTTCTCGGTGCAGGGTTTTTAATACACTCTTAGCCTGCGATATGACGTTTTCACTTTATTATTGTCTCATTAAGATCAAATTCTGTATTCGCTTAGTTTTAATCAAATATTGCACTATTTTGTGACAGATAGTGATCCAACGAAACAATTAATTAGGAAATGGTCGAGTGTCGGATTAGCATTTAATCGGATCATTAAGCAAAAAGCGTCACATTTCTAGTCACGACCTGCTTTATTGAACGTTTGAGGACTCTGCTTCAATCAGGCGCGTGTAGCACTTGCATCTGGGTTATCAGACTCGGATCTGGTTACAGTTATTAGGCATCCTAAGCCGCGCTCTAATAGTAATGTCCAATTTCAATTTTGACGCATTATCGTTTGGATATTCTACGTTCCTAGAATTTGTTTGATATACCTGTCAATATTAGAAAATGATTACATACGAGAATGTTCGGCTAATGATGAAGAAAAAGATGTGAAGGGATGAGAAAAATGAGTGAAGTTACTGCGGCTATTCAGATTCCAAGTTTGGAAAGTAGCTTCGGTAAAACTTGTCGGAGTATATGCAGCGGTGTCTTTGGGACTTAAAACGTTCCGCAGCCGACGTTGAGTTGACATGACTTCCTTTGACTCAGAGCAAGATACTACACCACGACTCGATTCGTTTTAAGAACCTCTTCCCGACACTCGTTTACTAATAACTCGGGGCAACATATCCGACGTTGTGCTCTTCCTCTCTCTAACACACATGCACACACACACACAAGTACACACGTTCACGAAAACTCGAGATGGCTATGTGTGCGCGCGCGCATGTGGAGCACCCGCATGAAATGCAAATCCTGGACCACGCGAAATTTAGTTTAAATGGAGATGAGAGGGAAAGAGAGTATCTTCAATTTTTCATGCCGTCAACCAATCGCCGTGCTTCCCAGTCTCTCCTGCGGAATATGCGTGCTCGCCACGGACATTTTCTCGAGATACAGGACTTGACCTCAACAGACCCGAATCGACATTTGCGAATATGCGCGCGCTGAGAATCGAAACGGATAAACAGCCGCTAAGTTCCATTCGTCAACCTCCTAATCATTTTCACGACAGTAAGTGTTCAGTTGCAATTGAATTTTCATGGTAGACTGCTGGGTTAAATCCACCATTATTATCCACTCGAGTCGCTCGGGATACTGCGGCGTCCCGAGCGAAGCAAATCTTCCAAACCGCTTTCGCTTCGCGGCGGGCTCAAGCTCATCGAAATCACGGCACGGCACATTTATCCGGATTATTCCATTCCCAAAGACACTCCGCGGCTTGTTTAATCAAAACTGGCTTATACTGTTTCTCAACGATATTCATTTCGACGAGACTTTGGTCGTCAACAAGCATACCTTTTTTCTCAACCATGACTTGGCTGCATCGTAAAAATGGCGAATCTATTTTCGATGCTCATCACGCGAGCGATGACGGTTGAGAAAGTCGTAAAACGTAGTGAATTAATTTCTGACTTGCACGAAACTGGAGTTTATAGCTGACGTTCTATCAAAGGCGTCCTTTTATTCCATGAACTGGGTCGGAGAAGCGTACGTGGTACCGGTTTGCATAGGCAACGGTGCGGATAAGTGAGATGTGTAAATTTGGCGTGTAAATTAAATTAAACAATAGCGGAGTTTTGATTGAAGTTCTGGACAGCACCCCGAGAGTTTCGCAGGTTTTCCTTGTGAAATTTTTCGATGCATTTTATATATAAAAAGTTATATCCATGTTTGTAGTCCGAGGTTTGCAACTTTAGTGCCTGTTATTTTATAAAAGTCGCTGGATCTCCTTCTGAAACCGGTCGAGAACTCTGGAACTCTTTCGTAACTAACTAGAACACTAACCATTTGTTTTATTTTCGAAAAAGGAGTGCTAACTTGACAGGAGTGTGTGTCGAAGCGCGAGGGTGTTTGCGTGTACACGACGGCATTACCTTCAATTCGTGCTGTTGGCATATTCGTGGTTGCATAATTCGTGGAAACGGTGATGCATCGTCAATATTGACCCATCGCTGCTTAATAAGAACCCCTGTACACAAATAATGCAACCTCGGGCTTCGCTGACCACAAAAGCACCCCCCGGGTTTAACGCATCAGCCATGCATATTCAAATACGATAGGGAGAAACAATTTCGCGACCGACTCGTTCATCGAATGCGTTCGTTCATTTGTCTCCCTTTTCTCTCTTACTTTTTTTCGTTATAACAATGTTAATCGCGCATTTTCCTCTTCCCTTTCCGTCTCTTCAATTGGCGAATGAAAACACCGTTACGCCGTAATTCGAAGTTTTAATTCCATCGTCCATCGAGAAATGCGAATATCAGGTTACACGTCTCATAAAAATGAAGACATATCGAATGAGCTTTTGGTACTTGTGTGGTTCCACATCGCATGTCGCGAAAAGGTTCTGCAACGGAAACGTAAACGTTACGCGGTGCAGAGTATGATGTATTTTAAACGGCGCGGCGTCTGGTTTTACCTTCCGCTATCTTTATCGTGGACCATACAAGTCCAATCCGGATGTACCGGCTCGATCGCTTTTTCCCATCAAAGAAGTCTGCTGGACGCAGAGAAAGCGCGCGCGCGCGAACCTTCAACTTTGGCAATTTTAAAATCCAATTTCCTTCGCGTGGATCGAATCGTCGGCCCGCTTGATAAACGTTATCGAGCAACGGATATTTTTCATAAATATCTCTCGCATTACGATTCGAAACTGTTTATATACGAGTCACGCGTCTTCCGAAGATTGCTGAAGTCACTTTTATCAAATCCACTTATCTTTTATTACCTTTGTTATGGCTCATAAGTACACGAGATGCAACAGCGAAATGTAAAAGTTCGCATTGATGTTGACAGTGAGTCGAGTGTTTCGCTCGGAAATACCATGCGGCCTAATTATTACTTTGATTGAATGGAGTGTTTCTGGAGCAACGATTCAACCTCTCGACGGTGACAAACGCGACGTGGATTTGTGCTCGTTTCGAAAAGGTTAAAGGAATATCACCCCGGCTTTCTTGTTTAAATATTACCATTCCGCTTGCGGCGTATTTCTGGCCGTGTTCATTTGGAATAACACTGTTTACGGCGTCTTTCCGAATCGTCGTCAGGCTCGTACGCAACTTTCCGCGCGATTGTCCTCTCTATCCTTTCCTTTCTTTTTCTTTTTTCGTCGCGTGCGACTTGTTTGAACCGAGCATTGATCGAACGTTTTTGATTGAATTTATATGTTTCATTAAATCCTTAATCCGACCTCTTCGCTCGATTCAGGTTATTTCTCTATTTGTTAAGAAACGGGGAAATTTGGGTTGTTCGCGTCACCTACTCCATATACAAGGACTCGTTTGTCGAGGGATGATCGATGATAGTACCGCCGTTCTGAAATATCCCTCCGCCGTTCTTTCCATTATTCTCTTGTGAACTTTCGTAACAGCATCGTCCACGAGGGCGATGCAAGCGTAAAAACCATTATCAGGTTGTAGCTCTATAGTTTCACGAATTTACCGTAAATAACGTCACCAGCGAAGCGCAAATCGATAGTTAAGTGTGTCATCATTATCAATGAAGCCACGAGATAATTGGTATAAGTACAGAGTTAAAAAAGGTCGTTAAAATTTCATTATCGGGCGTTTCGTATTTTGGCTGGGTTGCTTGACGCTTTACGCGAGTTGGAGGGGGAGTAAAATGTTTATTACGTCGAAAATTGCAGGTTACGGGAAACTTTATTACGCAAACGTATGCGCGACTTTGAACGTCGAAGATTAAATGTACGTTTACGACGTTTTATTAAATATAATAAAGTTGGGTTTTGCGACGGTAATTAATATTTTGTTAACGTCAGCTGTAATTGCAACGGTATTGGCGTTCGCGTTCTGTACTGCGAGAAATATTTCATTCAAAACAGGGCCGCCTGTAATGGAAAACTGAGGAGTGTACGAATTAGTTAGTGTAGACGTGTGTGAGTCAGCGAATGTTCGTAGGCCAGCTGTGGTAGAAGAGGAATGCGTAAGACGACGGCACCACTTTCTACCACTTTTGACAATAACAATTCATTAACAGTCATTTAATTTCTCTAGACGTTGTATCCCAGTCTGCAATTTTTCTAATTCCTGCAATCAAATTTTTCTCAGCGTAGTTGTCACTGTCATTGTTTTCCACTGTTATAGTTGTTGTCTCGTTGTAGCTAGTTCTCCACTCGTTTCCGGAGGAATTTTTTGCTTGCCTCGATCACGGTTCATTATTGATTCTCAAATAACTGCAAAGTAAGAAAGTTACATCGACGAGTTAGCGCAGTACGTTGTTTTACGTTGGCTGTGTGTGCTCAGATCGCAGTGATAGCCGCACCTGGCAATGACAGCCGCGTAGTTGCAGGTGAAGCCGGAGACACTCATAGTTTTCGCAATCGCGGTGTCCCCGACTCTCTCCACAGCGTGTCGCGGCATCCAATTTCCGCGCGCAGATACCTTGTGCCACGGCTGTGAAAATAATTGGTGTTAGTCGTGCACCGTCTACTACCCGACTTAACGCGCTCCCGACTCTTTGTCGTCGTCGACGTCGCTCGAAGTACGAGGCGAAAGAGACAGAACACCTGCCGAGGAGCGTTAGTCTCCCGAGCATCAGGAACAGAAAAGGAGGAGAAGGCCAAGTTTGCAGATTGGGTCTCTGCTCTGCTCTAATCTCTGCTCATAAGCAAAGACGTAAGGAACGGAACGTTTTACGATTCATCTGCCGAAATGCATTTCTGGTGTTGCTAGTCGGATCTGCTTTCCTCACCATTGGTTCGTTTTTCATACTTGGAATTATCGTATCTCTCCCTCTCCGTCTCCCTGTTTGCCCATATTTCTTTTTCTGCCTCACTTTCGCTTTCCCCTCCCTTTCATACACACGCGAGTACTCACATAATGGCACCCACATACGCAGAGGAACTGTTTTCTTTCTCTTGGACGCAGTGTTGGTTGATGAACAATACACATGTATTCGACGCCGGGCTTTGGAGCGGAGAAAGAAGTTAACGTCGTCGCCGACCTTGCTTGGGGTCATCTCGTAAAAAAGGGAAGAGACTATCGGCCATCGATCCGCCGCAAACGAGAGCCGAGCGTCAAGGACCGCGAACTCTCTTCGATTCACGCCGCAAAGGTCTCGGCAGTTTTGTCGAGTCAACAATCAAATATTTTGTTCCCGCGGGCCGGTTTAACCTTGCGCTTCTATGCAAACTTTGCTACTTTCAAAGAGAATGCAAATTGCGGATGCACGAACCGAGATATAGCCAGTTCCGCAAGTCGGGCTTAATTTCAGTTAATGTTCGTCCTTTGTACAATTAACATAAATGTTTACATTTACAATTACAGATGCAATAGAATGTATTACTAGATGGTTTGAAATACACAAATGGCTATAATAGTATGTCGATACATCATGCACAGTATTAATTGAATATGTGTGGAAAGCACTTCTTTTAAATTGACTGTTATGCAATGACCTTGCATAGTGCAACCTTGTTGCACTTAAGCAACTTGTTGGTGCACTTGTTTCGCTCGTTGAAATACATTGCGCGTACAATTTTGAAACATTTAAGGCTATGCAAACAGGTCCATGCCCTCTCGCCGGCAGCGGATATTAGACTGACTGATATTTCCGGTTTCAACGCGAGCGACATAATAGCGCGGGGACAGAAATCGGTGCCGCAGTCGCACAACTTTCCCACTTTGAATCCACCGGTTCCTCGTAGGTGCATTCAAATCCTAACGCGAGTTTTGCCCGCTCGAAAATGTTTCCGCCGGAACGCCCGTAAAAGTAAGAATCACAGAGCAATTATTGCAGAAACGGCGAAATCCCATCGAACGATTTACGTTTCGCGGGATACGTCTTTCGTGGCTCCGACTCGGTGTATGAAATTTGCGTCAGTAGATACTTTTTTCTTTCGCACGCGCGTGAAGTTTCATTCACCGCAACGAAAAGTAGATTTCAAGAACATGCATTTTTCCGGATTGAAACCTATGCAAACAATTTTCCACCGTACACTTTGTAGCGGATGAGAGACCGATTTTACATCCGAGCAGCCCTTTTTCACTCGATCCGGGAGCACTGACAGAGCCATAACCTTTGTGTTATGCGCATTTACGTGTTTGTGGATTTTTCGTACAAAATGCAAGGAAGAAGGTCAATTAACGTTCGCGGTGAATCGCAGACCTCGTAAATCGTCCCTTTCAAAATCACGCAAGTGCAGGCTAAATCGATGAACGAGAACGCATTTGTATGGCCGTAGAAGTCGAACACTCGGTGCATCGGTGGCTCTTCGCGCTCGATAAAGTCGGTACACGGGACTTTTGGTGCACGCTTTCATTAACGTGTCACTAGGAGTCTTCGATTTCCCGCAAGCCAAGTGGAATAACTGCCTCTTCTCACTCGGGTGTGTGTGTGTGTGTGCGCCGTCGCTCGGTTTGCAGACGCTCTTTGCACCTCTTTTCTCCTCGAGCGGTGAATTTTTACGGAGATGAGAAAGTGGTGGGAGTGGTTGTGGGAAGGGGGAGAGGGGGGAGGGAAGGAGCGGGGGCGAGGTGGTGGAGGTCGAGAGCGAAGCTTCAAAGTAAAGAACAGTTTACGTTTTTCAGCAAATCCAAGAGAGCGAAGCGGCGACGATAATGTACAGGGTGGTCCGATAAGAGTAACGATCGCCGCGTCATTTTTTTGAGACCCTTTGAGGGTCTCGTGGAAATAACGGACCGCATTCGTATAACCAGCCCAAAACGTCCTCCGACGTACGATTTTCATAAATTATTGTCTGCGGAAAATTGTGTCTGCGAAAGTTTTTATCGCCAGTGCTTTTTCCCACGTCGCTCGATTTTTCTGCAAGATTTTTTCCTTGTATATTTTTGAACGAAAAATTACGCGAAGACTTACGTAATTTTGTCCCCTGACTAAACGTGGAATCGCAAAATATGACAAATACTTTTGTTCGAACTTAATGTGCTATTGCTAGGCCAATCTTATAGCGTCGTGTTCATAAAGCCCGGTTGTATCCCAAAGAAGTGAACATTTGCATCGGAATGGGAGTCCGTTAAATGTTCCGCGCGAGAGCTCATGCCGCAATATTCTCCATGTGCGGTGACTTATGAATATTCCGACGTTGACGCGCCGAATTTTCGCCCGCGACGGTGATCGACGTTTCCTCGACTCGCTCCTCCAACTCGGTCGCGTCAACGAACGTTCGGCGTGCCGAACAGCACAGCCGGATCCGTAAACATCGAAATCTGTTGCTCTCGATTAAGACGTTGTACGGTTATTTACACGTATGGCACGTTCCGAACAGTTGAACGAGCAAACGGCGGCACATGCGATGAATATGCAGGGGGATGTCGCGAGCGTACATTCGCATGCCGCCGGCACGAAAAATATACTTAATTAGATCGCGTTCGGAATATCGTAATTTTATTCATTTATGTGCTCGCGGATAATTAAGCGCACGTTCAGCACCCGCGTAGTTTCCACGCGTTTTGCAGCGAATCACGGAAATCCAGCGTGCCAAGGTTGTCGACGCATAAATATTATTTTCGTAAATAGAGACCGATCGTTGCAACATTGATTCGTTTAATGCGACTATTTGCGTAACGGTTGTACGCGACTCGTGCCGCTGAGTAATGGCAGGAAGGCAGTGAAAATATTTATACACTCGTTCCTGGAGGCCCTCCGCGTTTGAATAATGCCCGTTGCTTTGCAACTGGCGACCATCGCGTCGGAAATGACCGTCACTGCGAAGTGAATCAACCTGAGATGCAAATGACAACGAGCAACGTCAACCCTAGGAAAATAGTGCTATGTGGATCACCTCCCTCCTAAACAATTAATGTAACGAATTAAAAAGTAACCAAAGTTCCTGTACTCGACTTCGAGTGTAAAGCTCCTGCAAAGAGTACTAAATTTTTCAAGCGTCCGTTGTCCACGTCTGTTGGCAGAATTGAATGTCAGATGTGTCCGATATCGATATGAACAATTTCCTTGTGGAAAAACGGTAGATTATTTTTCTGGTAACAAAATAATACGTTTCCCCGTTCGGATATGCGTTTGTGGCTGAATTGTATTTACAACAGTAATAGTGGCGATCATAATAGAAATAATGATTATGGTAGTCGAAGATGCGAAGAAGGATCGAGGAAAGGAAAAGAGGAAGAAGAAGAAGAGGAGAAGTTGCGGCGCAGCACCCAGTACATCGCGACCGTGTATCGGAGGAGTGGAGATTGGCTGCCTTGGGCACACCGGAATACACGCGGCCCAACTGGTCGAGTCGGAGGGTGTTCTGCGTCGATTGGCCGTGTTCTGCGGCGGCAACGCGGGGATTACGAGGTCGCCCACGTCCTCGCCGTGCCAGTCATCTCTCGAGCCTCGCACGAGCGGGGTGCCTCGCGCGACCACCTCGCTACAACCGCGCTCTCCGCGACGCTCGCCGCCGTCGCCGCTTCCCCCGGCACGCGACGCGGCATGATACCGCGCGTTTTACTCTACCCAAATTTACCAGACAAACGTCAAAGCGGCACACTTGTCGAGCGGGCATAACGCAAGAGCAAGGCCGCGGCGCGCCAGCTTGAACCAGCGAACGGCAGGAGTGGAACATGACCCGCGTGAAGAGGGCCGTGCCGGAAGGACCGATTTCCGACTCGTCGCGGCGACTCGGGCCCGCCGTCACGAGGCTTTGCCAAGCCAGTACAAACCGACACCCAGAGGACCAGTAGTTTCTTCGTAGCGAGTACTTTTACAAGCGCCAGTCGGCGCATTACCGCACACGAGTGGACCAATTTACCGCGCATAGCGAACTTTTCGACTTGACGGGAACAAATAACCACGGATTGTTATCATTCTTCGGGATACCCTGCCACCGGAAACGGCTTTCCAGAGCGTCGATGTCACGGTCTTGGATAATGTCATCAACGAGCGGGGAAAACCGCGTCGTGTCGACGACCATCTCGAAAGCGATAACACATCCGAGAGACGCAAGGACCAAATACTCGGGGAACGCACGGGGATCGACCGGGACGACGATTCGGCTCGATCGAAGGGACCACGACTACCCGTAGAACACCGACACTCAAGGCCCCTCAACACTCACCGCCAATATGATGGATTGGGGCATTAGACGTAAGCGACTTTCTTTCGACCTTCCCGGGGTACAGCCGACAAAATTGATAACCAACTTTCCTGGAATAGGGCGAACTCGCTCAAGAGGGTGATATTCGCACCCCAGTATTATAATCGCTCTTTTTTTTTTACTTGCTACTCTCTCCCTCCATCCAGTCACTCTTTTCTAAACGTTTTAGTACCGACGTGAAACAGGCTTGTCTAGATTAAGAACAACATACGCAGTGCGTCCGTTTGATTAAATTCTTGCCTCGGTTTCGCGATGATTGGACGCGAACATCCGCAGATGTAAATAACGAGACTCGGGAGCGGATTTTCTGGCTGCGGTATCCGTCATGGTGGTCAGCGAGTTAATTTGGAAACTGTAATTCCGTTTACGTTACAGCTATAGTCGCGAGAGCAAATTGCCATCTCGAACCTACGGCCACCGGCTGTATCGATTAACATTCAATTAACGCGGGATTCTTGAATGCACAACCTCGACTTTTAATTAGGAGATTTATTTACTGCATCATTGTCCACTGTTGACAGTTGAAGGTAAATACTCGACACAGACGCAAACTTACTATTATCATCAGCAACCGCTCTTGCTGAAAATGGCAAGACAGGGAGGCGGTGGTTGATCATCCAAGACAATCGTCGACAGGAAAGAAAAGGAGCTTCTGTGCAAACAGTTCTTTTCGTTTCGAGTACTCTCTCACTCACTCTCTTTCTCTCTCTCTCTCTCTACACATATATATTTGTATATATAATGATGTACGTATATACGTATGTACACATATCCTTTGCCGGAGAGATTCGTCTAATACGGAAAATAAATCTAGTTTTATGACGCGTATTGCGCAACGCAGGTTACTCCGATAATCAGTCGGATTAATTGCGCGTGTCATCTCCGCGAGAGCGCGGTCTATATTTCCATTCGCCGTAACACCGGCGAGCGAAAACGAGCGCGGAAAAAACGAGCGAGAGAAAATAACGACGCGGTTGTGCATTGTCTCGATTTCATATCACGATATGCGTTTTATTGCTCGCTAAATCAATGCCATTGCGTCCATACGCCACACTCGTTCGCCGCGCAGAAATTTATGCGGTCAGTGTCCCTGTTACGGTAAACGCGAGGGCTCGTTAAACGCCGCGGCGTAAATCTGGATACAGGCGAATTGTTTGTTCGTCAATCCATCTTTTTTGCCTCTCTGTGACAGTATCGCCGTACGGCGATAAACTTCGTACAGATCCGCGAGCGGCAACAGAACTGTCTCTATAAACGTTCCTGGAACGTTCCTGGGACGTTTCTTTTCATCGATGACTTCCGTGCAAAATGACACGATCGTCATAACAGATCTCGCGCGACGATATTCCCCGCAGGTGTTCTCTCGCGTTCTCTTGCGAGGGAAAAACATGTTTCATCAAGTTTCGCGACTTTCACAGAATCGCGTTTCTTCTCGCTCGCAGCGAAATGTAATGTTCCGCCCTCCTTTGTCGCGCTCGGCACAGATAATAATCTCGGGAGAAAAAGCGGGACCTTTTCAATATCCTAATCGAATTTCACGCCACGAGCAGCGAGCCAACGTAATTTTTCATACAATCCAGAGCCCATTTGCGCGCACTCTCTCAATATCTCTACCCTGGGGAGCGAATCATTTTTGCACATTAAAACCCGCGTGGACGAAGCACTTTGTAACGATTTACTCTGTCTCGCTCCCTCTCCTCCCCCCTCCCAGATCAATACCGAACCATATTTGCATTGTAATTATCAGCGATAAAACAACAAACTTTTTTAGTTTTCAGCGATCGATTGAAAAGCAGTGAATGCTATTTTTCCTTTCTTCCTCGTTTTTATAATGGGATTTATTATGCGAAATCGGAAAGTCACCTCTGCAACTACTCGCTATTTATTTTCGAATATCTTTTCTCGATATCTCGAGACGAGTAGTCGCACGCTGCATTCTAAACCGTGAAGAGATACGCCGTCGCGGGAGTAAAGCTACTCGCTCCTCCTCCCACTCCTTCCTGACCCACACACACACACACACACACACACACACACGTTATTTCATTTTAGTTACCGACGTGCAAACACTCATACGACATAACACTTTCATATATTTTTACAGGGTTGCATAAATGAGCGGAATAAAAAAGCGGCGGTGATGAAAGAGCTTTATTACTCGCTTTCCGCTCAATGCAGATTTGCTTTTCATTCAATCAGCTCGGTAGCGGTGTGGAATGGCTCGTATGAAAAATATTTTAGCAATTCCTCGCCAGGCAATTCAATTATCGCGAATTAATAGCGACGAAACGCGGAATTACGAATCACTGGCTTACGCACATGTTTAAATCCGAATGCAAGCTTCATTTGGCAAATGAATGCTAAGTTAATTTCGCCGTAGGGAGGAGAAAGTCGGGAACAAACAATTTCCGAGAGATTCTTTTCTCAGCTTCATTCTCGGACCGTTGGCCATTTTCGCGTAAATTCGTTATCGGAAGAGGGAAGACACGCAGTTACGGCGTAACGGTATTGCGAAAGGCAAACAGTGGCGTAATTCATAAGAAAGTTTTGAGGCCCGCTGGAGCGCTGGAAAAGAAAATTGAAAGCGTATCCGAAGGAAGTTAAAATTAATCGTGACGGGAGAGCGGAGAAATAAAAACTGGGGGATTAACGAAGGAAGTACATTTCTCGGAGAATGAAAGTGCCGATTATTCTGAGAGGCGTTTAGAACAGCGGGGTTGGAGAAGTCGGGGGCTAAAGTACGCGAATTGATAAAAGACGTTGAAAAAGCGCAATTAGCGAAACTCAATGGCGCTCTGTGTTGAGGCACTCACTCGCCCTTTCCCCTCCTCTGTGCCCCGACGCTTTTGAAAAATCTTTTCGTGCCATTCTCGAAAGAAATCTGGCGGTGTTGGTGTATCCAGAAAAGCGAATCACCTTCCTGAATATATTTTCATAATCCAGAGTCGGGTTACACAATACAGCCAGCATTAATTAGCATAACTCATTCGCAGCTACGTAGGATGCAGTCAATTATGTAACAAGGGGGGCTCGTCCTGGCGTCGTATTCCTCGAGGTCTTTGTCCGCGATAACAGTTTTACCGCCACTCGCAGTGGAAATCACGAGGCGAGATGCAAATGCGATTTTCCGCCGGCCGTAGTTTCTTCGCCTTGCTTCCGGCTAGCTGTGCCGTTCGCCGCGCGAATCGAACGTCGTCGGTCGACGCCTCGAGCCGGTAATATCCAGCCGCGTTCAGTCAGTACCTCCGGCGGCCGCGGGAAATGGAATCCCGTCGCGGATACCCCCCGTGTCGGCTGCAAATAATTAGATCTTAATCGACCGCCTCGTTATCGCCTAAATTGACAACGATTTTTCTTCCGTCCGCCGTCGCCTTCCGCCCGGCCGACCGACCACCCGAAGCGAAGAAACCAGCATTTGATTGGAAAATTCGCGTTTGCTTCTCCCAGGGAAAATAGAAAAGGAAACGGCAATCGCACAGGGAACGCGTCGGCTCGCCTTTGCCAGGGGCGAAGAGGAAGGGGAGGTAAGAGTTCACTCGCGGAAGCGCAGACTCCGCCCGGAATCTGGACAGCTCTTCTCCCGATACTCCGTGAAGGAGAGCTGGAAATTTCGTAATTTCCGGGAGAGAAGCGCGGCTCGGAAAACCAAGAGCGTGCAGCTTGCGGCCGAATGCGCGGCGGTTACACGCGTGTCGTAATTAATTCAGAGCCGTGTCCTCGTACGACTGCCAATGCCGCACGACAGAAACGTCGGCGCGCGTTCTAGCGCGTGACACCGTGCACTTCTGAATCCTTAATTAATCGTCGGTGGAGCTAATCGATAAGACTGCGAGAAACACTGTTGCTTGACCCCGATTCCGCGACCGTCCTATTTTCCAATAATAGCGTTGTTATTTTGTCAGTCAACTTTTCGCGACGCGAAAATGCGCAACGGTGAAAAGCCGCCTGGATGATGCGCTGTTTTTCAATACGAGCCGTTGTCGCGGATAAATCGACCGCGAAAGCCACTCTGGAGAGCGTCGACGTGGGGCGACCCGGCTGCGAATTTAACGAAAACTGTTGAAACTTCGCCGAATGACGTGGGACGATGTCTCGGAAAGCGAGGGCGGCCGTGTTTCCCCTTTTTCATTCCACCGACGCACTAAACACCCCAGGCAATAATCCGGCGGAGAAATACACAGTTGTGTTTGCCAGTGAAAAACGAATAGCAACTTTGATCTCATTACGCGTCATCTTTGAATTGTAATTCAAGTACGAAATTCAATTTCCAACATTTCTCGCAATCGCGTTCACAGCTATGCATTGTTTCGCGTAATTCGGCCGC
>JABFPT010000104.1:26804-38981 GCA_022817245.1 Nixonia krombeini | reverse complement strand
AAAACGAATAGCAACTTTGATCTCATTACGCGTCATCTTTGAATTGTAATTCAAGTACGAAATTCAATTTCCAACATTTCTCGCAATCGCGTTCACAGCTATGCATTGTTTCGCGTAATTCGGCCGCCTCGTCACCCGACTCGAGTTTCGACGACTGTACTGACAAAACAGTGCATCACGCTGTGCTGGATGGAGGATTTTGTTCCACCGCGGTTTCAATTCGCGGTATTTGTTTTACCATCCACGCGAATTTTTACGTATTCGTTTAACGATGCAAACAGGTGATTAACGATCACGCTTTTATGAGAGTAGCAATTTTATTTATCCTGGTATCAACGGTTTTAATTTGGCGAGGATGGAATGAAATATGAATGCGGAATGGACTAATTGTGGGAAAATAAGTGTACAGTAATGAATCGCACAAAGGCCGAGCCGGCGGTACGTACGCGAGCAGGAGGTTTGTTGGGCGAAAGGTTGTGGAATGCTTCATAATTGATTAATTATGATCCAGCTAAACGCGCACAAAGGCTTCAATACTAACGCCGCTACACACGTACTACACAAAGAGACAATACGGCCAGTTAGAAAGTAAAACGTCATCGAATTATTGATTTCGTCTGTCCTGTCCACTGGTTAGCAACTGCATGTACCAAGTTCGCGCTATACTCGCCATTAGACGAAATGTGTAGTTGACCCCGATACTTGTTCACTTTCAGGATTCCGATGTAGACGTGTCGAAAATCTATGATTTTCCTTCCATTGTTTTCTCGCTTTATTACTTTATTATTTTATCTTCACTACTCTTTGAAGAAAAAACTGCAAACTGTTTTTTACGAGACTAAAAGAGACGAATGTACTTGTTGCGCAAAATGTTCCAATAAATATCGGAAATTTGGCACGGTATTCCACTGAATACTCTTTTGTATGATGTATTAATGTGCATTTATTCTCAACGTTACCGTATTATTTCTTTTCTTTATTGAAATATTTAAACGATGTTTAATACTTGTTCGTTTAAACTTAACAGTTTTGAATACATCTGAAGTCAGTGGAGGAATTTTTCAGTAAGTTTACATAACAAACTCGAGTTTAAGTTGCGGGTGTATGAGTAAGAAGAAAAATGTTGTTATTTTATAATTTTTTTTCTTCGATAGGGACGTTTACAATTTCTGATGAAAAAATAACAATCCTGGCACAAAGTTATATAAAAGCTAACTTAACATATTCATTATTCAGAGTAAGATATATTCAAAATCACTTTTGCGATGTAAGGAAAGATTTTGTTATTTGTAGTTAACAGACAACTTGTGCAAATCAATTTTCATACGACTGACACGCCGGAAGTATACAAACAATTTGAAGTAAGTAATAAATAGATAAAAAATTACAAATGTAGAAAATGTGAATAATTAGTAACGCCGGTCGCTCGGTCGGAACATGAATCGACGCACCCTCTGTGAAGCAAGCCACGCTGCTCTCAGTTTCTAGACACCGGTAGGTGTCGTTACCAACTGGGTCACGGTGTAAGCTTGGCCGAGCAAAGGTAAAGCTCAACGGTTAAAGTCAATTCGGATTTTAACAGCCCGATCAATCGAGAAGTTTCTTAATAACGTCGCATTTACGTCACGCGCTCGCTTCAATTTCCAATCGAGTTATTATTTCAAACGCATAAAAATGCACCCTACGCGCGCCCGCTTCTGTGAAATCGTAATAAATGTTTATTATTTTGACGCGTAATTGCAAACGGTATAGAACTTTCACGATACGATTCGGTCACGATTAAAGCAGTTCTTTGCAGTCAATTAATTTCGAGTAGCCACCGCGTTAAACGAAACTTTTACAGTCATCGTTGAAATATCGGTGCGGGAGTCACTCGGCGAACTGTTTTATCGCACTCAATAACTGTTCTTGGAATTAATTAACGGAAGCAGCAAACTCCGATTAGATTCATCTATTCGAAGAGAGCGAACATAAACCATACCCTTCGACCAACTTCTGTGGCCAAACATAATGACACGCGCCCAAAGACAAGCGTTTATCCGCGGGCGATAAATTTACACATGGAAAAAATAGATCAATTAACCTTCAACTTGATTACTTTTGTTGTTTCACAATCAGCAAATTGTATTAATAATTCAACAGTACCGATATATAATCTCATATAACGCGAATCGTATTGCGTTCGAGTGTTATTTATAGGCTTGAAAACGTGCACCTTTATCTGCGATCAATTTTGTTTGCAAGCAACGATTTTTATTACTTATATTTGTTAGCTAACTTCTAACGTTTCAGTTATGTAATTTTACATCTCCCCGTTTTATACCACAATTTGCGAGAAAATCGGTAGTAGATTCTTCTGGTAGGACAAAGTGAATAAGGTGAGTGTATCGCTCTTCTTATTCCTTGTTATGCCAAGCTGAAAAACGTCGAATGGCACATCGGGCTTTCCATGCCGCGTCAAGAAGTTCAAAGGTCACCGAGTTCGCATTTCGGGAATAGGAAGCGCAACTTGTGAATTTCCCCCTCCTCCTCCGAGTTCAGTAATCGCTCTCCGACGACGTTCGATTCTTTTCTCTCTAAATTTTTCTATCTTCCCGCTACTTTCATATAAACACACGACACAAGTACCTAAGACTTGTGTGCGTATGTTTGCACTCCATTCCGAACAAGCCTCGAACAATAAAGTCATGGTGTGGAGCAAAATATTTAAAGTCTATTTAAAAACTTCTCCCTATTTATTTTTAATCCGCATCAAACTTATTTCCTGTTTTTGTTTACACCTCGATATAAATGATAGCGCAACGCCATTCAATCGATAAATGAACGTAAACGGGAGAATGTAATAAATATTTATATATGAAATTCGTGTGATTAATTGTTGGTCACATATTGCGCCAACTATTGCACACAGAAGCATCGAATTTCTGTACATTATGACGTTGGCAGATGCAAATATGTGTAATGCGATGTTCTTATCGCGCTAAATATTAGTTTGCAAGGGCGAAGTATGGAAAGGGTAACATTTTCGAGATAAGCTTTACATTTTGCAGAATGTCGCCCTTTGGCTGTTCGTTAACAAGACGGAAAAGAAAAAGGCCTGTTCGCTTTGGCATAATAATGCCGTTCGAAAGTTGTTCGGCGCTTGCGCCCGACTCACGTGCGTCGTCGAAGGGGCGGCATCGCACACACGCTTTGCCAACTTACTACTAAACGGGTTTACTGCAGTTTTGTTCCGGCTATCGCGCGCGCTGGCCGACGGCGTCTTTTGAAACAGTCGTTGTTTACGCTACATCTGCAAATTAATTACTCACGCCTCGATGAAACGATCGAAAGTCCCCGCGAATGTTACATTCACGGGGAAAGTACGGGGGCCCAGTGACGATGACCGCGATTTCCTTTCGCTCAGAGCGGCGCAGTGATTATACGCACGCGGTTCCGTCAAATGTAAATAACCGCAATCACGAAACAGTTGCTTCAATCGCATCTGCAACACCCGCGAGAGCGACTTTCGCTCTGAACGTCGTTTTTTCAATGCACCGTTTTTTTACGATTGTTCGGTCATTGGAAATGTCATAGATTTGATATCCTCGCCACGCGTAATGTCATAACGACAAAATCAATGATTTTCACTTACGGGACACGTACAGGACGAAGCGAGCATGTTTCAATCGGGGAGCACTTACACCATGATGTAAAATGTTGTAGGAACTTGTTAAACTAGTTTGGTGTGTCGACGTATTCTGGAAAAATGACACTTGTTGGAAAGAGCTACCTTCGATCAGCGCTACGAATAATATGCCTTCATCCTTGATAACGTACCTTTTGTTGCGGGAAACTGCGCAAAATACACATTTTCCCGAAAGCGTTAATTAAACTTTTTATGGGCGTCACTTCGCCCCTGTATGTCGTCCCGCAACGTTCTCCGTAGCATCCCACAACGGCCATCTCAGTTAGGATTTAGTCGCGGTCTCACTTTTTATGGATCACGCTTGCCCGTACGCGCGATTATTCCATGAAAAAGCGGAAACGGTGCAGCATGCGAAAAGCGCTTTCATTAAAAGAAGCGGGAGCGTGCAGGAAAAACATTCAGAAGCAAGAGTCACTTTGTTGATGCGGCGTAAACATTGGTTAATTGCAGTTGAGAGCCGTCGCCGCCGTGTTTCAAAAAGTAATGTAATCAGGCAATGCAGCGCGTTCGGCTCGTGTAACGTAACATTTATTCGTTTCCCCCAAACGGGATATAACAAAAAAGTGTTCTTTTTATCGCGCGCTCGACTCCCGTTCGAGTGAGAAGTAAAAAAAAATGCAGGAACAGTGTAATTAATACGCTCATTACCCGACGCAACGCTTCGCTCGTTATCGCGAATGGAAATTCGCGTTTGGCTCAATGTAGCGCGGCAATATTCGCGTTAGCGGCCGAACTACGACGTCCGCGTCAATGGAAAGTGAAAAAGGGCGCGAACATCGGCGGGCGAGCGGCTCGCCCGAAACGCGAGAAAACGGTTGTCGGCTATTTTTGTTAAAGGTACCCGCCAATTTTACGCCGTGTTATTTCCGATCGGCCCTGTGCACGAACGAGTTTCTCCCCCTCTTACTCCTGCCTCGCACTTTAATCAAGCGTGGTTGAATATTTCAATTTTTCTTACCGATGGCCGCATTGCCTTGTATTTTTAGTTGCCTATCGATCCGGCGAAGTCAATTTTTTAAGAACACGCGAGCCGGCGACTAATCGGAAAGCGGCGTTGCTGGTGTCAAGCTTTTAATCATGCTGCGACTACACGCTAAAAGCCGACACTCGTTCCGACTTTTGCGCACGGAGGCGGGGGAAGAGGGGGAAGAAATCGGCGATCGTTTCCCCCGTCCTTTAGCTGTACGCGTATACACGTGTTTTCTATATTTTCAATGAAATTGACTCGCGCACGGGAGTCGCTACCGCGTCGTGTGTTGGCAAACACCGGCCAGTTTATTTAAACAAATCAGACGCGCTTGACGCCGGCTTGGTAGATGTTGCAAATAGATAAGGGAATGGTCATCACCGCGGTCAGAACTGACGATCGAAGCGATCCATCTTTGCTAAACACAGCAGCGGTGTTTCTTTGGCACGTCGCGGTATTATCCTCGCGGCTTACCCGTAGGAAGAATAATTAGCCTAATAACATATTTCGCTCGTGCGAGCGAAGCTAAGGCGAAATTCGCGTTACGGATTGGTCGTTGCAGTCGCGGCGCGTGATAACAGTAAACCGAGCATAATGGAATACTTAACTACACGAGGCATAGTTCGTTATCAAAATAGCTCTCACCTTAGCCTTCAGCCTGCGCCTTCGACGGTCTATTACGCCATATGAAAGAAATCGCAACGACAAGATTGCGCCGGTAACGCCGCATCTCGGCCATTCGATGCGGCTTCGGGGGTACGTTATTGCGGTAACGCGTTTGATTGCCATTTTTGCTTCCCCTGGACGGGAACGGGAGAACAAAGTTTGCGGCTAAGGAAACACTTTGCGTTTAAAATATTCACCGCAACATTGAACTATTTTTAACAATCTGATAAGTTCGAAACTATAGTTATTCCGAGACTTTATGTCATTTTGCATTTCGCTATAGCGGCCGCGCGGTTTCGCGGGCCGAAGGCTTTCTCGCGCTGGAAAATCATTGATTTTGTCCTTCTCTGGTGAAACGTAATTGCACGATGAGCGATTAAGGAACCGTTTGACTGATCGCAAGTGGGTTCGCGCGACTATCGGTAGGTGCAGGAGCGATGGGGCCAAGGGAGTCCGTAAAGTTTATCGGCTGATTAACAGTACGCGAGTTCAAAGGACGAAGCATGATAGGCCTGTGGTCGTTCAAGCCGCGGCGCAGTGGGAAAGTGGAGATTATGCTGGGTGAGTGTACAAGCCCCTCGCAACCCTCCGCGCTTCATAACCCTCGGAATGACGTTAATTGCCGCTATGCACGAACCACGCGCGAACCTGCAATCCTCGCCGGGAGGGAAAAAACTCTAGGCTCTAATTAAGCAACGAACCTTCGCTTATTGTTACGCCGCCGACACCATTAGCCCGTGATGGGAATTCGCAAAGTTACTCCGACACTGGATTCCCCAGGATAATAAGAGTGCCACTGTCTCGTTTATTGCACTTATTTCGCTTTGAAGACGCCATTTCCGATGCGACATGGATCAAAGGCGAATCGACGTGCTAGATTCGCGGTTACCATTGCCGCGGTTAGCATTATTGCTACGTAAATGTCAGAAGGTGGCCTGCGATAACGGCGACCTTGTCGATTACCTTTGATTTTGAATAATTGCGGGAACTGCAGCTTGGTAACAACCATTTCCACAATTTGCAATAACGACTAAGAGACCAGCGGCGGTTAACAAGTCTATTTTAGGCCGACATCAGACTCAAATCGTTCGGGTACGCTCGAATCGGTAAATCCGGATCAAGACTGAGGAACCGCAAGCGTAGTTACGACGACCACGCTATTCCTCACCTTCGCAGTTGACGTTTTCTTTCCGTTTCCGTTATATCATCTACCGGATTGTCGTTAAATTGGGCCACGATATCATTTTGAGGAAAAGGCAGACTTCCGGTGCGATCTGAGAGACGCAATGACGGCGAGGCCGACGACGGTCGGCCGGTCATTTCTCCCAACGTGAGGAGAACACGCGTTAGCCTTTATAGCGCGGATTGACATTCACACTCGTAACCGTGTCAACGGGATCGATCGGCGTTATCAGCGATCTCACGAAACGTGTATGCTCCCCTACGTAATAAAAGCGGACCGAGTACTGTATGTGTGGCAGTGTGTTTATCATAACGGCTCACGCCATGCTACACATAGTGCAAGGTACGGTATTTAATAAAATATATACGCGCTCGGCTGGAAAAACACTCGCTGCCGCCTCGCTCCGTGCTGTGCTTCATCACGCGTTAATCGCCAAGGAATAGCTTCCGTGCGCGCGATTTCTTGATAACGAATCGCCGCGGTTTAAATCGCGCCTTCTCCGTCGTTTGCCCGATCGATCGCGACTCGCCTTGCGGGGAAGTACGCGCCGATACGACGGCGAAACGGTCTGGGGAAATGTCGCGCGTCGAACGTTCAAACTGCAGAAAAGTGTCAGTGCGCTGTTTAACGTGCGCATCGCTCGTTTCCCTTGAGCCGTAAAGAATAAGTTACTCGAAAAACAGCGACATGGATGCATACAGTTGCTTTTCTCCCAGTCTGCAGTGTGCAGACGCGACATCTAATTTAACCAACGCGTCCCTGAAACGTTGTTCTTTTGTTATGCACGGAACAAGCCTGCGCTATTCAGCGGATCTATTGCTTAATTAGCGTGCCGGACTCCTCTCGCGATTCCGCAATTGTTACGACCATGTTACGCGCGTTGCATCGAAAGTGTACTATTTGAAAGTATCTATCGTTTTGTAATTAAAAAGCGTTCGCAGAGCAGCTGGATTAATTTTCCGCGCGACGGGAAAAGTTCTGAAACAATTTTCCATTCGTTCGGGTTGCTTACTTGTACAATGTAAGCGGCGACAACCGCCTCTAAGAATGTACAATCCTTTCTATTTCGCGGAAGTACACAGAGGTCGCGTCTATATGATTCACCGGTTTTGACCGGAGCGCACGCGCGCTTAATGGCATATACGTGTGTTACAGCTATAAGCATAACGAGCGTCGAGGGTCGCCCAGGAGTCGTTGCATTCGCGGGCGCGCGCGCGCGCGCTCGCCTCACAAGCTCCACTGCGACCGTCCGTGTGCCGTAGCAGCCGCGACTCACGCGAACTGCAATTTCGAAATTACGCGACTCTTCCTCCCTCTTCGTTGGCATCGTTGCTCACGATCCCATGAATCTTCTTCCTTCCTATTTACACAATTATTAACCTTCGATCTTGCCGACGTTCGCCTTCTTTCACACACCGCGCATGACTGTCCGCTTGCTCCGTGTCTTTTTTTTCAGCGTCACATTTGTACTGTTGTTGCGAGGGAAGGGCGTAAATAGTGGGTTAATCAAAACACGGTGATCTCAGTGGCGTTTATGCGCGTTATTGCCGTCCTTGAGGCGTTTTAACGTGCTTTCTTCAGTTTTTCATGCGCGTCCCTTTCGCCTCTGGAGTCGGAAACAATGGCACAAATCCGACTCGAATGAGTGGCCACGACACGGAAGACGATTCTTAGCGCGCGATATTGTCTGGGAAGGGAGTAGTCGGGCGGGTGAACGAGCGAGCGGGCGGCCGGTCGAGTCACGTCGTTTAACGCGGCTTGCACGAAGTAGTAGCCTCCTTAATATATCGCCGCGCGTCACGCTAGAACGCTCCCCGTGGAGACTCGTGTGTACGTTATACGGATGTCCCGAGGTTGGCGCAGTACGCGTGGAGCCCACGCTCGCCACCACGCCGCCGGCACATACGCTGCCGACCGCCACTCTCGCCGGTATAATGCCTCTTCCGAGCCAGTCGTCGCCGCGCCTCTCACTCCGACTTCTCTGCCGACTCCGCTTCTTGCCCCGCTCGCGACCACGCCGATTCAATCAACGCCACATACGCTTTTCCCGCTGTACATCCATCGCAACTTTTGATCGCCACTTTGTCACCTTACTTATGCTCATTTATTATTTACGAACATCACTATTGTATTAGGGCTCCTGGTTATCTTCGTTTATTGCATTTTATTCTTCATGTGTCATATAAGAAATATTTCTGCATGTATTTCAATGGAAATTTTGCTCACTTTCCGCACATTTTTTTTCCTAATTTCACTGCCGCCTCTTATGCCGCAGATTATCGACTGTTACGAACTGGTTGTGCAATGGTGTATAATATTTCAATAGAGTTCGACACGTCCAGGTGTTCGGGTTTCATACCGTTGCTCTCCTAATTACATAAGAAAGACCGTATGGGAGCGTAGGAATGCGAACAATTTATCTGTAACAGTAAGACAACCTCATCGAATTTCCGTTTCTCGAATCTCGTACGTCGTTGACTCACTGCCGACTGCCACGAAACGTTTATTTATCACCGACGCAATACCATTCGTTTGGTTTCAAAGGTGTAAACAATGGACAGAAGCGATCAACGACCGGAGCTCGTTGTTTTTAACTATTCACGCTGTTGCATTATCCATTTTCACTATTGCATAGCATTAGCATGTTCAAGATGTTTTTACCGATTGCACCGAAAATTAGCGATGCGGGGATAGGTAATTAAATTAATTAATAGTCGAGGTAGGTTCGCATTATGCTCGCAGAGAGTAAGACAGCGTATAAAAGGTACGTCGAGGCCTGATTATTAATTATTCGCATCTACCCTTCACGTCGCTCGATACGAGTTTCTTCCTCGCGAACTCGTCTTTGGGGATTACGAATATAGCAGCGAATTCATTCCCTTTCTTTTTCAAGATAAAATTGGACGAAGGGCGTTTCGAGAAGAGCCTCGTTTTTTCAATCGCAGTTGTAAATCCGTGGACTGCGACAGCTGCACCTGCATTCGCCAAATCCTTCTCCTACAGAACTAGAAACACGTAAATGCTTGCTAATGACGGATAAAAAGGGATCGCTGACTTTATTTTCGGTGTCCCCCAACTTTTTCCCTTCACTTTTTAGTGAAGTTTTAACCACAGCCGACAGAGTTTGTCTTTTTTCGCGGCGGAGCAGAGGCTCGCGAGACATCTCGCGCGTACGAGAGATCGTTATGCCGATCGGTCGAGCGGGAGCGCGAGTCGCGTCGACCCACGTCGCCGCATCGTGCCGACGAACAATGGCTGGAGCGGCGGGGAGCATCCCTCATTGCGGTCGGTTTTTACGGCCACGCCGCTTTTACAAGCCTCGCTCGGCTGCCGCCACTTAAAATAGTTTTCAAGCCGCGTCACTACGCGATATGCAAAGCGATCATGCGAAATTGCCATTTCTAGCTGATGAATCCACGGCGGGCTTTTACCGAACGATCGCGCCGCATTCTTCCGTTCGGTCGCGTTCCGCAAATGGGAGACAAATATTGCGACACATGTTTTTGCAACTGGAAATCCCAAATAATAATACACGCCGGTTAAACTCACGGGGATTCTTCCTCGGAAAATGTTCACCGCGCGGGCTTTTATCGGGTCGTTGATGGTCGGGGGACACCGATCTTCAGAAATTACGTAAACGCATATTTCACAATAAAATTATTCCAAGCGTATTTCGCATCGCCGCTGCGAGAGACGCAGCTATTCCAGGGTCTTCCAGTGTAGCGTGCTGAACGCGCGGTTGCTTCTCTTCTTTCCCTTCTTATCCTCTTCCACCTCCCGCTCGCCCGCCTCGTTTCCGTCTGAAATGGCAACCGTTCCAGCTCGAGTGTTTTGTAGGATAAGCCGAGCGCGCGTCGCGACATCAAGCGCCGTTCGTCGCGCTACTTCGCCATTACGTGCCATTGCAAATTGCCGGCCGGAGGAGGCAAACGACTCGCGAGTGTAATCGCCTCGTGACAACCGCGGACGGGAACTGCTATGCCTTTGATACTTGGAAAACGAGGGGTATTGCACGCCGTGCAAGATCCGAGCTTCGCGTGAAATTCGCGGTGCGGGACAAAGCGAGGAGCAAAGTTATTTGTAAGTTGTGCAATGTAGGCATGCGAAATATCCAACGTGATACGTAACTTTGTCGATTCTCCTGCCGACGATGAATAATTTGCATTGGCGTAAGGAGGTGGGGAGGAGTCGGAATGGCCATTATTTGGAAATAGATCGAAGAGGAGGAAAACGCTTATTCCATACGGCGGGAGTACGCTTGAGTACGAGTGGCTCGACGTCGGAGTGGAAGTATATCCGATTTTCATTACAAATGCGCATTCATTACCGGTGTTCGCTCAGCGGGAAATCTCCGGTCACCGAGCAGTGACTCGCCTCAGACGCTACGCGGCGATGGACGGATGGATGGACGCCGCTTGCGATCTCTCCCAGTCGACTTTTCGATCGTCCATAATGCTCCGTTTCCTTCTGCCCTCCCCCCTCGTTAACACATGACGCGGTAACTTTCAAGTTTCACATTTTAACGAGCAGCTTTCCTACGCTGTGATTTTTTAAGTCATTTTCGCATTTACAATAAGATTACGTTAAAACTAAAAAAGTGTGTACTTCAAACGTCCCTGGTAACTCGTTACAGAAAAGATGAAATTCCGTGCAGATGAGGCGGCAACAGCCTGGAGATACCAGCTCGTGGAAGCGGTTCACACTTCATTTTCGACTTGGTTTACGCAAGTTCTTCGTAGTTGCAGCGGGTACGGGAAATGACAAAGCCTCGTTTCCCGATCTAATCCTCTTATTTGCCACTGTGAAGAATGCTCTTACGTCGGAGGCCCGTGTTATAGTCGTCAACCCTCGTTACCTAATTAAGCCACTGCCTTAATACGTCACTCTTAAGCGACCCTGTTCCTCTTCACGCTCCAGTGTCTGTTCTAAGCCGAAATTCCCTGCACATTAATCGGAATTCTACCCGACGTGTTCGTTCGGTCGAATGCGATTATTTCAACGACGCGTAGGAAATGCTCACGTAACTATTTGACGTTCTTCGCGAGTTCTGTTCTTCGAAAGAGGAACTGACAGGAGACAATAAACTAGAAGAGAATAAATCTTTCTTCCTCGCAACGTAACGATGTAACGTAGCGATGTAACGCAGTAATGCAACCGTCATCAGTTGACGAAACTGGCGTAATCGGTGATCCAAGATCGCCAGAGTGTCGACAATTGGCCAAACCGTTACGTGACACTGGTTTAAAGAGACGTTTTTCTCTCTTGCAGGATCTATTATGTTCCACGTGAGGAGGAGGCCGGCAGACTACGTGCCGAGGAAGAGGAAGAAGAGACCGGCCGGGAAGTGGAACGAGCTGGAGCACAGGTATGACGATGAGAGGCTGCCGTTTCTGCTGGAGCTGAATCCAGACGGGACCGACATACCAAATGGCGGCGGCATCCGGCATCGACTGCAACCGAACGTGACCGAGGTCGGCTCGGAACGACCGATCGGCCCGCAAGCGGTGCAGGCCCAAACACTAACCCTCACCGGGCCCACCGTCATGCCCAGGCACTGCGTCATCGCCTTCACCGAGAACATCGTCACCCTCACGCCCTGCTCCAGAGACGCCCATACCTACGTCAACAATCAGAGGATACACCAAACCACCATCCTACAAGTAATAATTATTA
>JABFPT010000104.1:10713-26704 GCA_022817245.1 Nixonia krombeini | reverse complement strand
CCCAGGCACTGCGTCATCGCCTTCACCGAGAACATCGTCACCCTCACGCCCTGCTCCAGAGACGCCCATACCTACGTCAACAATCAGAGGATACACCAAACCACCATCCTACAAGTAATAATTATTAGCCCTGTTTTATCGTGAACCCCATTACACTCCAATATTAACTGTTGTGTAACTGGTCTCCGTTTTAAGAAAGTCATTCAAAGTGTTCGTGCACTATTAATCGGGAATAAACGAAGATCAGATAGGTGCATCGTCTCGTGTGAAGGACGCATTACTTTTCATCGCAATAATAGCTCGGACATAAATATTTTATCCGAGTCAAGGAACTACGATTTTGCCAAAGATTTGTAAATATATGACTGAGGAGATTGCGTTTAATTTGTTTAGGAAGTCAGCTGCATAAAACAATTGTTTGCATTTAAAAACATTTGCGCGGTTATTTGATCGGTTGTAATTATTAACTTTCCCCGCTGAATAACCTTCGTCAACGAAATCGATCTCACGAGCCGCGTTCGATCGACCTTATTCCATACCACACATGGTCAAACACAAATTTTCATTTCAGAATGGCGCCATCGTTAAATTCGGACGTATGCACACCTTCAGGTTTATCGATCCCGCACCCGAAGAACGTATTAGACAGCGGCATGATTCTAACAGACAAATAGATTACACATACGACAGGTAAAAAATCAGAAGATTTGTGCGCATAAATATACAGGTATATATTTATGCATAGTCTTGCCTGATCACAGAATAGTCAACCGTGTTTCACCCGTGTATTTTTGCTTTTTTTCTGGCTGAGTCAGGCATACCGCACACTCTTATTTTTGCCATGTCCTTTTTTCGGGATTAACATCGCTTTTCCGCTTGATCGTGTCTTGAGATGGCAACGAGCCGTTTTGCGTGTATTTTTCTGTAACATTAACGTCGCTACCGTGTTTCATGAAAACGTTGGAAATGTTGCCGTGATTCGAGAACTGTGATTCGAGGAATGATCTGAAGACACGCATCGAGCGGAATCGTATCGTCCATTTCCTTTTATTTTCTTTTACGTTCTGCACGTTGCTCGTTCACGCGTAGACGTTCGCCAGACGCAACTAGCCAGGAAGTGAACTCGGAAAAGTACAGGTCGGGATCGGGCACACCGAACGACGGGCAGACCTCGAACCCGCCTAGCCCCAGCAAATCCGCAGCTGCCAGTCCCAGAAGCTCCACGCACAACGCGCCGCACGTCGAGCCCACGCACAATTACGAGACGACGTTCGATCTTGATGGCAATGTCGAAACGGCCAGTCTCACCAGCAGCAGAGACGGCAACAGGTAACCATACTCGTTTCATACTCTTACGGCAGTCGCGCCACGCGAATGGAGAGGCAGAAACACATGCTCCAGCGAATTCAAATGCGCCGCTACTGCTGACTTTGTGGATCGGTTGCCGGATGAGCAGGAAAATCAACTAACACATTCACTGCACAGATGTGTTCAGTATCCGCTGTGTTGTCAATTTTTTATTTTGCATGAGAAATGCTTTATATTCATAAGTGTTTTGAAACTGGTTTTCAAATCGATTTCTTTTTTTTTTTAATAAAACTCAACTTCAGTGATTTCAATATTGTCGTAATATGATATGTATACATCATATCGCATAACATTATGTCATCTGGTGACAAAACGTTTGTGTTACAAAAATAACGAACAGGATTAAAAGTTATTGAGATTAGGCAAGCAAAATGTTTGCTTGGTTTGTCTTGCGAAGAAGAAAAATCGAACATTCACGTCATTAACTTTGGATGCTTAAATATTCTCCACATTTCTCAAACAACTCTGATATCTTTTTAATCTTTACGCTTACAAGAAAAGCGCTTTAGATGTACCTCGCCAATTTTCGTGTTATTTAATATATACAGTAGAGCATTACGTATGTACACAGATCAAAACTATGGGACATATATTTTTTATCCGCAAATGAACGATTCGAAGGGGTAAAAACTTCAATGTATCAGTGTCAATGCATGATTTCGTTGTACCTGTCATTTTATTTTGGGGGTCGTTTATCACTAAAACTCGTTAGGTCTATAAACAGCAAGAGAATCTCTTAGATTTCCATGCTCTACAAAAAACAAAATCTTAAGAAGACTGGGATGTAAACTTGGGATGTCTTCCTTGTTAGTTCCAAACTTTTAATAAACGTTCGAGGTTTATAAGTTTATGTTATTTTCTATTCTATCATATTATTATTATTCTGCAAATACCAGTTGCAAATAAGACTCGAAATACAACCTGTTGTCAAAGATTTTTTTACCAAGAATTCGAAAAATGCTTTATAACGGGAAACAACAATCGGCGGATTTAGAAAGGGAAAGAGGGTAGAAAGACTGTGCGAATTGTGTAGTGACATTTGATTGTGTTCGTTCGTAGGTTGTCTCAATACGAGCGTCAACCGAGAGGAACAGATCCTATATTACCAGCGGTCCTGGAATTTCTGGAGGAGACAGAGGAAGCATTCCTTCACGCGGTTATCACTGACGTGGAACCATCAGCCCCGCAATTCAAACTGGCGCCGACATACACACTTTATCTTGCTGCCCGATATAGAGCAAGCACACATTACAGACCAGAGCTGCAACCAACCGAAAGAGCTCACCGATTAACCGTCATGTTGGCCAATGTTGCTACAATGATACAGCGAGTCATACAAGTAATTATATTAAGAAGTCACTCTTACTCCTCACTCTTTGTTCTTTGAAAATCTATGGAAGATAATCTGCACCGTTAGAGAATCTGAAATCGAATTACATTTGACAAATGATAAATGTATTAAAATAGTTTTTATTATGTTTACATTTGAATGTTTATCTTGGGCTTTAAATTACATTTGGCATTTGTTTCGTTTTTAAAACCGAATGAAAGTCCAGACGGTTTGTTGGTTTTGTGTTACTTATATCGTTCTGGATGATTTTGAAAGGTTATGAGTTCAAAGATAAAAATCGATTCTCATAAGGCCGTGGAAATTTAATCGGGATACAGCCTGGATTAACGTGTTGAATTAAAATCGCCAGATTTCCCTCTTCTGGAAATGTAAAATCATTATCATGTAAATTTATTTAGAAGAAATTCCGTATTGCATTAACGAGCACTTATACAACTTTAGCATTGCGTAAAACTCTTTTATACGCTAGTCTAAATATGTATAACCGCTTTGATCCAAATATATGCAATGCGTAGTTAATTTCACGCTTTACAAGTTTGTACATTTGTTGTTAATTAGAAGCTGAGTAAGACTGAATTAAATAAAATTGCGGCGATATAGAAAATCATTCCGCTTTACCTAAATTATTGTTAAACTACTAGTATAATCAACTGTTTCTGTTTTGTTTTTATATTCATTTCGAAATTTTTTCTGTTGCACAATGAAATTCATACTTACAATGTGGGCGTAATTGTATTATTGCACACAAATATTTGCAATAGCAGTTAAATAAATTCATTTCCATAAATCGGAATTGTTATTCTACAAGCTGAAAGATATTTTTAAGAAAGATTTACAATTACGATTTAAAAAATGACCCGTTCTTGTTATTCGAGCTCCACTTCAAAGGTAAAGCGGGACTGAACCACGGGAACATAAATAATGAGCGTTCGGAATCTTCGAGCTTGCTTGAAGATTTCGCGTGATCACGATCACAATTTTAGTCACGGGATGAATCGTACGTAATAGCTAACGCGTAGACGCAGAGTTGAAACTAGTTTTTGCTCTAGATAGTTAAAAATAAAACCTATTAATAGGAACGATACATGGACGCGTCGTCCTTGGCGCTGTGGTTAGCCAACGGGTCCGAGCTGTTGCACATGTTGAAGAGCGACCGACATGTTGGAGCTTTCTCTACACGCGCTCAGGACATCTTGGCCGATGCGGTTCATACGGCATTTGCATCACTGGTACGCTGCGTCTCATTGGAACTTGCGCCGGCTATGTCACAATTCATGGCCGATGCCGATGAACCTGCCAAGGAAGCTGGAGTACTGCAAATCTTCTCCAACACCATGGCGTTACTGAGAAGATGCCGCGTGAACGCCGCGTTAACCATTCAGCTATTTAGTCATCTCTTCCACGCGATCAATGCTACTGCTTTCAACGCTCTTGTTTCAAACGCCAACCTATGTGTCAGGTGGTTTGGGCGCAGGCTGAAAGCTCGTTTGAATGCCTTGGAAACCTGGGCTGAGAGGCAAGGATTGGAGTTCGCGAGTCAGTGTCACCTTGCTACTATTATGCAAGCCACACACTTGCTGCAAGCTCCGAAATACAACGCAGAAGAGCTGGCCACTCTCAGCTCCACGTGCTTCAAACTCAATTCACTGCAAGTTAGGGCACTACTTCAGAAGTATCAACCTGCCGCTGATGAACCTAGATTACCTGCCGAATTAATTGAAAATGTCGTAAGGGTAAGGATTACTTATTCTTCTTTTGTGATTTTCATTTTAGCACTATCATTAAAAATATCTTATTTGGTTCATTGTTCACAAGAAATTATAGATCATAGAATTATTATTTACAAACAATATTTGGAATTAAAAGGTAGCGGAAAGTGTGGCTGACACGTTAGCACGAGCTGATGGTCGTGAAATTCGTTTGGAAGAAGAACCAACATTGGCATTGGCTCTGTTGTTGCCTGATGACGGTTACAGTTGTGAAGTAATAAGAGGTGTCCCTCCCGGACTAGCGGAGTTTCTAGCACCATTACAACGAGACGGACTCTGTCGCATGGCTTCACAGCCTACTAGCAGTGGATACTGGACTATATATATGATAGATCATAACAACGTATGTTTCTACTCGAATGCATAATTGTATGTTATATATTATATGTTTCTATAACATTGATCGCTTTGTTTCCAGTTCCGTAGTCCAAGTGCAATGAGCAATAGATCATCAGGATTCTCCGGCCATGTAGGGCAAAACCATGGTCAACCAGAAATTCAGATAATCAAGCTTCATAAGTCAACCAATGGCATGGGACTCAGTATAGTTGCTGCTAAGGTATGAATTTACCTGAAAGTGAAAAGAAATAGAGATTTTTTACGTAATTTGGTAATAAAGTCGAATTTATTACACTCGCTTCTATGTAATAAACTTGTCATGAGAAAATTACGTGTTTAACGATACGTGGTTAACGATAATACGGTAAAGAAACTTATTGAGTAATGCGTGCCTTTATTATGATTGTTCACATAAGAGCCACAGAAATGGTTGTTTATTCTTTTATAATCTTATTCACAGTAAAAGGGAAAACTGATTGTAGTCGCACTTCATATTACTATTTCCATCATGTTATTTTTCATTGCAAATGGTATTTTAGGGTGCTGGGCAAGATAGGCTGGGTATTTACATAAAGAGTGTTGTAGCTGGAGGCGCAGCGGACGCTGTAAGTAAAGAATTAAAATTATACGTTACACAAAGTATTTTTCTTTAGCATAATCGACAATCATATACATTATGATGTGTATTCAGGATGGCAGACTAACTGCTGGCGATCAATTATTGAAAGTGGATGGTCAAAGTTTAGTTGGAATAACACAAGAGAAGTAAGTGCTAGTGCTAATGTTTTATGGATGAAAATATTCAATTTTGAATATGTTTCAAATATGTGATTACAACATATAATAATTCATTTATAGAGCAGCTGAATATCTTGTACGCACGGGACCAGTCGTTACGTTGGAGGTTGCAAAGCAGGGTGCGATATACCACGGATTAGCTACTTTGTTGTCTCAACCGTCTCCTGTTATGACCAGAGGTTTGTAAACATTACATGGTGAAAAGCACTGTACATGTAGTGTCCTGTATGTACGGTCCGCTATCATTTTACAGATATCAAGATATTTATGTGTGAAAGATATGTATTATCGGGACATCTTTCCCAGTCTAAGCAAATGCATAAATTTTCAAGTCAGGCTATTTGGTTTTGTACAGTGAAAGTTACTTTGGTTTATTTAAAAATATTATATGAAAACTACGTACTACATTTTCTAAACACACAATAGTCTGGTGAAAAAAATTAAAGCAAAATAAGCTTAGCTTCACATTTCCTTGTTTGCCTGAAATTCTAACATTAAACTCCTGTGCTTTGCTGCTTAAAATTAATGCTTTACTAACAATGTTTCATGCAGCGCATAAGGCAAGGCCAAAATCGGAACATTTAGAACCGGCAAGACCAGGAGAAATTGCCTCACATCCTTCCACGTCACATTCGATGGGCAATCTTTTATCAGTTCCCAAGCACACAGCCTACCAAGAGCGCTTGGTGGATTGGGATGTTGATCACATTCAAGCAGGTGCGAACATGTCACAAGTACAAGTTAATCAGGCGCAATGTCGTAATCACTATCAAATTCCTAGTTGTTCTTCCTATCAAAATATAAGTACGCAGCAGAATCCACTAATGCATTTGAACGTCAGGACGGCACGCCAGAATGGGAATAACAGTCCCTCTCTTCCGATGTATCCGATTGACGAGGTAGCTTCGAACGAAGGCTATATGCACGCGCGTAATTATTGGACCAATAAAAGACATATTCCTATTATTCAAGAGCCGAACCACATGTTCCTAAGTATTCCGAGCCACGTTGAACGTTATCCCCCATATCCCGTAAGAAGCGAAGTCCATCCAACAACGAGCAATTTCGCTCCACATTATGGTTATTATAGTAATGATAAGACTGATATCGCGATAGCAACGAGGAACCATTCGCAAGATGATGTAGACACAATTGACGTCGAACAGGTTTGCGCAGATCGTAGCGGTAGAATCTTACGAAGACCGATATTTCAAGAAAGTACTATTCCTTATATAGATCAGGTGGATGAGAAGTTGAGTCCGGAGTACAGCATAATCCATAACAAGTTCCTTCACGAAAAACAGAATGAGGATGTCGAGAAAGACAAGTCTAAGCAAGAGAATGAAGATACTAATGGTCGGTTGGAGGAAAAAGATGAAGAACGACTCGCTTCTAAAAATGAGAATATGCACGTGATAATGCCAGAGCTGAACTTAGATTTGAGCGGCTTAAATAGTGATGTCTCAAGTGAAGATTCAAACGCAGATAAGTGTTGGAAGTCACCGGAGGAAGTTCGCCTTGGTTGCGGCAGAGTAGCGGCACTGGCGAAACACTTTTCCGAGCTAGGTGAGGCAGGTTTAATTAAATTTAAGTCATCAAAGTTCAGCGGATCTCGACAGTTTGTTTCTGAGCCTGACATATCTTCTCCAAGAAATTCGGAAGTGGCATCTTTGAACAAGACTCATTCTCGCGAGTGTAAGTCTGAGAGTGATTTATTGACAGTCGACAAAAGTGTTGCAACGACACCTGAAAAAGAATGGAGTATGATATTGCTAGATATTCAGGCTACGAATGATGTAGAAATTCAGTATGAGAAATCGAAAAAAAGAAAACCTAAAGATGATGAAAAATCAGGGACCAAGAAGTTACAGGAAGAAAAGAAAGACAACGAATCAAAACTAACACCAGCGGAGCAGCAACGTATAATTGAACAGCTTGAAGAATTTTCCAATTTGGATAATGCCAATGCGCCTTTGTTTATTCCGAATGATGAACAGAAAGCGTCAAATTCGGACAAAGAGACTATGACAGATTCTAACGAAAACAGTTGCTCGAACAGTGGCACTAATATAGCAGGAATCCCAATGTATGGAACAGTTGAGATGAGATTGAAGCACATTCGGAAACACTCTTTACCTTCTATTCTGAGCACCTTAAATATTACACCAAGTTTTATTAACAAGACAAATAAGTTGGATAAGTACTGGTCGCTGAAGGACTTAATGTCCTCGTCGGATGATCTCAAGTCAGATAATGCAGACACCAACGAATCACCAAAGTACTTTATCTTTCCAACTTGTTCTAGAGTTGTATCCGCGCCAGAAATATCGAATGAAGACTTGAATGTATTTCGTGTATCACCGAACGGTCCTAATGCGAATTTAACTATAACTAGTACTATCTCTATTGGCCGTGAAGAACCACAAACGGAAACTGTACACTCCAGTACATCTTCCGGCGTAAATTCCGTTTGTTTTTTGGGAGAAAAGTCGTCAAGTAGTTCGAATCTGCAGAAGAAAAGTGAGACGAAGTTTCCTACGTCGTTCATTAGAACAAAACTAAAGTCAAAAAGTCACGACAATTTGTCCGGCAAAAGTAAGACAGTCTTATCATTGGCTCGACCAGACAAAATGAGCAAATCTTTGGACAAGTTAGAGTCAGTTGTGAAAATTGATGAAGGAAAAAGGGAGCCAATCATAAAGAAAAAGCCGCTGGTTATAAGAAAAAAGGCAAAGAGCGATTTAGATATATCAACTCGCAAGTCCACGCCACGCTTTGAACGGGGCAATTGGATATTTCGAGAATTTCCGCCGCTGGACAATTGTTGCGATTTGCGTAAGCTGGCAAGATAATTAGACGTGATCGTGTTGCCTTCGCACTCTGCCTGGTTCAGTTCGGAAGACGTGATATTTTATATCCACCTTTTAAGTACGTGTGCCTGACAAGATCGACGTTTTGTAGTATTGTGCAACCCTTATGTTACTTGGCATTTATAGATGTGTATTTTACAATTATCCAAGAATACTTTTTCAATGATAAAATTTGTAGTCTTTGCACTAATGTACATATTTGATATCTGTTATTTTTAGTTGTACACCTTGAAAAGGTCTTTTTTCCGATACTGTATTATATATAAATTGACACGAATATATAATATTTGTAACATACATATGTGCACACATGTTGGGCAACACATTTCTTGTGGATGCAGGAACTGACAAATATTCTTGTTGCTTCGTCATTTATCATCATGCATATAGTGCACGATTTCGCCATTGAACCTTGCGGTTGCGTCCGGGTGCTCTGCGCGCATCAGTCTAGAACCACCCGCTAATTATTTTATCATTCGTCATTGACAACATCGCTAATTACGCTTCGAATAATTTTCACTGATTCACGAGACTGCATAAAAGATACATTATGCAGCTGCATGCAGAAATCGTATTTTCTCAGATATATCATTATTCTTGTTATGCAAAGTAACAAAACATCCTTTTAGTTACTGATCTGTAAATGCGGTATTCTATCTTCTTTGTTTATGTTAAACTATCAATTTGTTTCATATAAGTTGTATAAGTGATATGATAATTAAAAAAATTATTTACCACAGAGTTGAATTAAAGTGAGATTATGTAAATTTGACGTTAGGATGTTTTGTTGTATTACATTTGGTACTTCTTGATGTTAAGTGTATAGAAATATTACAAATTATGATTTTTGATAAAGATATGACAATATTTATATGATGTAAATTTTGTGTATAATGCATGCAAACTACGTACGGTATTCAATTGCTTTAAGCACGAGCATTAACCCTTGCATATTTTGTGCATCTTGTGCTACCACAGGACCTCGTCGCATGAGCGAGCGTGATTTGCCATCACGGCTTGGACACGACGCTACCCCTCAACAAATTCATAGCAGCAAGTCTGTCCCAGCTCTGCATAGTAAGTAATGTTTTTCACGCGAATGGCATCTTAATGATAATTCGACTGTTGTACTTATTATAAATTTCACAATTTGAAGATAATCCTGAGTTTGATCGAAACTGCAGAATTTTATGACATTTTCGCATACAAAAGACTTTTAATTAAATTAAAATAATGTTATTTTTATGTTGAGTGGTTAAATTAATATTAAATGTCAATTTCTAAATAACTTAAAATACTATTCTGTTCTTGAAATTTAAAATTGCAAGTGAAATAGTCGAATTGAAGTATACGCTTTCATTCTTGTTTCAGCAAGCAGTTTTCCTCTGAATCTCGTATTAGGAGCTTTAAATGTTGCAAAATGTACATAAACTTTACTCAAATGTTACTTACGGGCTCATATTACAAACTTCATTTACATTATTATTTACATAGTACTTCCTAAAGATTATTAACAAACATTTTTATAGAAGAACGGAAATATGGGCCTTAATTTTATTACAATTTTAACACAATGTCTACTATAGCCATACACATTTTATAGCAAGATTTAATGGATATTCACGCATGGTTTTTCGTTATATCAATTTAAAAATTATATTGAAATCGTTTGTGTTGTTATAGTTTAATAAAGTACGGGTTTTCTTTTGAATTACTAATAAATTCTTGTTTGATACATATATATAGATGTAGGAACAGAGGGAAAACAGCAACACGAAGTATTTAATCCTGGATATAGTAGAGCGTCTTCCAGTAATAGCGTTACTCCTCCAGCTCAACCACCACCTATGCCTGCAATGAACGGTGCTACATCTCTACGTTCTCGGTAAATAAATAGTAACAGTCGTTTAACAAAGTTTTATTGATTCTAACATTGATGATAATTACATATTTATTTTTCAATCATTAGTTAGTTATATGGTTTAGAGTTAAATGGAATTGAACGTTCATCTTAAAGAGTCAAAATTGGGTGTAATGAGTACTAATTATTAATAGATCAAGTCACAACTTGCACGATGCGACAAGAGGTGGAAATTTACCACCAACAGGCCTAGTGAGCAGGCAGCAGTCATCTCCAAACTTAAATCCCAGTCACATTCATGGCCAAAATAATTTAACGAGTAATGAAGCTGAACGATTTTATCAAAATCTTAGTGTTTATCGAAACCAAGATCCAATGTCGAAACAACAGCCTAATTCACTTCAGCCTTCTGACGACAGGTAGTATATATATTTCATTAAAAATATTTTACAAAGTATGCTTAAATTTTATTATATTTCACTTATATAAAAAATTCTAAAAATTTATAAACGTCTTACCTTCCAGAAACACACTGCACTCTCAGAGAAATGCACGAGGTTCTCAAAATTCATTAAACCGACCTGGTATGGACACAAATCAAGGAAGAGATCGCCCAACATCTGCCTACATTTTACAAGGCCAGCAACAAGCTTATAGTGGTAATCAAGTACCCCAACAGTATGGGCCACCACCACGTTCGCAATCATCTCGTGACATAATTCGTCAAGAAGCAAAATTGCAGGAGATGCAGGAAGAAGTAAGACGGCGTGAGATACGTGGTGGACAGCCTGTAGTTGGTCAATATCGTCCGAATGCGTATGCATCGCGTGCTATATCCGCTACACAAACAGCTAATTCCATTCGACAACAATCAAGACCAGCTGGCTCTACACCAAATTTGGGTCCAACTTCACCCACCTATGCTGCTCGACAAATCGGCCCGAATTATAATTATTCCGATGTGCAGTATAATCAGTATAACCAATTCGGGAAGCATCAAGTTCCTAGCCAGTATGGCGCAATGTCCAAAAATGAGCCGATACGCGGTCGCGTTCCACCTGTTTCAGAATCAACATACAATTATGCTCCTCAAGATGCAAATCGACAGTATTTGGAGCAAAATCGACAATTTAATAATTCACAGAATGGAGGTCAGTACGCAACGAATGGAACTCAGTACACTCAGGAAACAATTGGTCACAGAACGCAGAATGGAGGAGATGCTAGTATTGATAGCGCACCAAACCGACCATTGCTGTCCGAAGACAATTACCGAGAAAGTCCACCACCGCCGCCGCCAAACACTTCTACACATCCTTTATTCAACAAACAACTTTCTGACTCGAGGTACTTTAAGACAAATAAGTTTATTATAAATTATTTAATTACAGTTTTTTTCTATATTAACTTCTTAACCTACAACAATGAGTAAGATTTGTGGTAAGATATTTAGGCCATAAGCACAAAACACGAATCTGACTCGTAGTTTAGTTGTGTTCGATATCCGTATTAATTATGCCGAAACGTGTTTATTATTTCCCATTTCCTTTCATTGCGCTAAAATGTACATAACGTACGATTTGCACATGTTCGAACACTATACATCTAAATGGCACCACACGCGACCGACTTTTGTGTTGATTGTGGCACGCGCCATTTGGATTTAGCAACGTAGGGCAAGGTGGTAAATGAAATTATTAAAAATTGTCTTACAATAGAGTTATCACGATGATTGTGTCAAACAGATACACAGCAAGTATGCAAGATCCACCAAGAGGTGGCTATTATCCAGTCAGCACGACGCATCAACCGCGCCAATATCAGTACAGTGCTACAAATCCTTGGCAAAGGGAAGAACGAGAAAAAGTAAGTATACTATTACAAATCTATAAACGTTGTAATAGTTTATAATACAACTGTATAATACATACACACTGTGTAATACAACTGTATAATACACAATGAAATTTTATGATTTAAAATTTCATAAATAGAAAACTATATATATTAATATTGTCATATTAGGAACAAGCAAGAAGAAGAGAAGCAGCTAGACAATGGCGTGATCAACAAATTGCTGAATTAAGCGCACTGCCTCACAGAACACCGCAACAGGATGAGCAGTTGCGAGCGCTCCAACTGGAAAGAGATTTCCAAAAGAGAGCTGAAGAAGCCGCTAATCAACAGGATGACGATGATGATAGTAACGATCTTGATAACGAGAGCACACAACGAGTACAGGGATTACTACATATGGCAGCAAATCAGGATAGGTCGGGTCAAGCTTCCCAACAGCAAAATTTGTTAAGGAGTAGCAATAATCAGTCTGTAAGAGGAACGTTATCACCACAGCCAGTTGGAAGTCAGCTTCAGTCGACAATTGTGCCAACACATACTTCTACTGGTCAACAAGGATTGGTTAGTAATAATTACATTTGCGAAATATATGTTTATACTGGAAAAATATTAGATACATAATTAAAGTCTAATATATATTGTTTGTAATACAGAATGTTGGAAGTTCTTATTCAAATCAACATGAGGGATCAAATACATACTCGCATCAAAATCAGAATCCAAACTTAAGTGGTCAGACTTCATCATCTTCATACAGTTTAAATCAAATGGGAGCTAATCAAAAATCATCGTCTTTGTCGACTACGGCGGTAAACAGCGAAGACAGAGAAAGACAGCGAAGGATAGAAGAAATTAAGAAAAAACAAACAGAATATGAGGAGAACCAAAGGAAACGCGAGGAGGAAATGAAACAACAACAAATAGAAATGCATCAGATGTACCAGCAACAACAATCAAATTTGAAAAATCAACAGCAGCTTCATCCTGGCATGTTGAGACTTGATAACCTAATTATTAATGGACCAAGCTCTCCTAGTAAGAAATTTATTAAATTGCATTTGCAAAGATTGTATAAAAACATTTCTATAACTGTTTTTAATGTCTAACAAAAATTATTTCAAGCACCATTGTAAACTTAAATTCTGCAGATTATTTACTTAATTTTGATAAATTTAATTTGTAGCGTCACAAAATGGTGGAAATGAGGCTCCGCCTCCTCCAGAACGTGGGTCGAGTTATGCCGTAATGTCACAGCAAAGTGCATTGAGATCAAACAGTTCAACCGCATCGGGAACTCCAATCGGATCACATCAAGCGCCGACGATAAAAAGAGTATCCTTCCACGATCCAAATGCAAACACAGAACCCACACCTCGTAATGTTACATGTGCTTTGAATGCACCTTCCTCCATAACCATGGATACTATTAGAGAAGATACTAATGTGAGTACAGCTTTTTAATTAATATATAGAAATAGCAATGTCGAAAATAACTATAAAACGTAACTTTACTACATAAATCATAATTTACATTTACCAAATTCATAAATATTAAATATGTCCGTTATCTGTCAAAATGCAACCCTCGGCAGGTACTTCAGTAAGGTATTGACTGACAAACGTCCCCATATTTTGTTAACCGTGTTATTTATCATTGCATGATAATGATGATAATTTATCATTGCATTTCAAGAAGTTTCGACTATACGACTTTCCAGTTTTTCTCAATTTTTATCATCAATTCAGTTATAATATTTATTAAGTTTTTTGTATTTCCTTGTTTCACATCATCAGGTAATTTAATGTTGCAGGAAATTGTGTATTCAATATTGAGAAAATTTAGTATTAGACTCTGATTCCTAGAACCACGTGTTTAGGTTTTTTTAAAAGTAATTTTATTAAATATTATAACATATATTTATTATTTGTTTCTTGTTCAATCTCTCTTTTTTTGTGTTTAATATTTTTATTGAAAAACTAATATATTATCTCCAATACCTATTTATTCTTGGACAATCACTGACAAATGCATTATTCATTGCATGTAACATTGTTACACATGAAAATATAAGAAACATAACAGACGGAAAATAGTTTGTTCCATGCTTGTGCTACTTTAAATGTAACTGTGTTGTTTTGTTTGACGTAGTTTAGGGAAGAAATGTAACAAAATACTATTTGTACTGAAAATAATGTTTCTTTAAATAATACATAATAGTCGAAATAAGGACGGTACATATGTGTATTTGACTTTGTGAATGACGTATAAATTGTCTCGTCTAAATTAGAAAATCTGTGCGTTAAAAATACGTGTTACGATGTTCTTGTAGCGATGTATTGACAAACTTCAACGGTGAAATGTCGTATAATTTACAGCCGTTTTTACTTTCCTTTTACAGAATTTTATAAATGACGCAGAAAATCTGCTGGCTTCTCCGAAAACACCAGAAGGTTCGGGAGGCTTATTTTCAACAGCTACGCCAGGTGTTATTGGAGCACAAGAAGTTTACAAGTCTGTATCTTATTAGTAACGTATGATTGATTTATACTTATAATTTTAAGAAGAATGTTTATATATTAATACAAAATTACATAATTAATAACAAAGATAGGTTTAATAAAAAATTATGCTTTTTTTCTTCTTAAAAATATACTTTTTTTGTATTGACATATAAAAAATGGTGTAATTAGTTGTATATTAATATTTTAAAAATAGTTTTTTTATGGATTTAAAAAACAGAGATCCTCGACAAAAGCGACTAGCAGAGAAGCAAAAGCAACAGCAGAACTCGCAAATGGGCGCAGTACCTGAAAAATTGAGCTTCAAGGAGAAGATGAAAATGTTCGCGATGGAAACAGGCGAAGATGGCACGCCACGGGACAAAGTAAAAATTTCCCGAGCGCAACGCGAGATTGACAATATTGCAAGTCCTCTAAGTCCCAACAATAACAACAATAACAATAACAACAACATCAGTAGAAGCTAAATCCCAATTATGAAATTAACAAGGGAAATATAAGGATAGGATTTATGTCTGTTTTACGTGAAAATTTTCATTATTCTAATGAATAGTATTAAAACAAAATTTCAAACCAACGCAAATTTCATTCAGCGCTAAACAAAGGAGGAATAGTAGATGTAAAAATGCGAGTCACCACTTGAATCAAAAATATTCTTCAAAATATTCTGGGAGGAGAAATTATATCGCAAATCCGGTGCTAAATCGGTAAATGATCGATGCCTTCTTGTCGCGGTTGACAATGGAAAAGACAACGAAAAGGATGGTCGGATTTCGTATTCTGAACTTGGTTTGTAGCATTTCCCTCGGAAATGTCGGTGACGAACATTACTTTGTTTCTGTAGTATATGTATTCAAGTTTTCCATATTCTAATCATGGCTGCGATTTACACGGGTACATACCGCATTGATACAAAGGTACGAATTTGTATTAAAAATAATTTACTCTTTAATAATTATTAAAATTAAGCTACAAAATAAAGACATTTCATTCATTGAATTTAAAAAGATGTTGTGTAATGGTAATGAAATGTTATCATAATGCGCTTTAATTTTAATAAATATTAAAGTTTATTAACAGTCTAAAGCGCAAATTTGTACTTTTTATATCAGTGCGACTCTCGAGTTTGTACATTGAGGAAGCAAATATGTGTATACTTCTGTATTCTCTTATACATAATAACCGTATCTTTTCTTAAATCAAATGTATATAGAATTTTTTGAGATTAATGGAATATATATTGTGTAGAAAGATTATG
>JABFPT010000103.1:8555-18857 GCA_022817245.1 Nixonia krombeini | reverse complement strand
TCATATCAGTATTAATAACAAACAATATATGCATACCATGTAAACATGTATATGTAATCGTATCAACGGATACAATGCGTAGACAACATTTTTTACGAGGCGTAAACGGTGGATCGCAAATTATACGCGGGAAAGAATATTAAGCCGTCATGGCGATCTGAAACGCCTCGTTGCACGTCCACCCACGTTCGTGCGGCTCGTTACAGATGATGCCCGCGATGGGCCTGTGACCCTGCTGTCAGCATTTTACTACCTTTAGTGTTACATCGTAATTTCATAATTGCTAACCGAGCGATGATTGTCATAGCATTAGCGGCTTCAAGCAGCTCGCATACTCATACGTTCTCACCTGGTAATCTAACGGATTTTGCTCATAACGCGTGGGAATAATTATTACGAGTCTGACGTGCGTTCTTAGAACCTCGTCGCGATGTATTCAAACATCCATTTCTACTATTTTGCTGCAAACACTCTGCAGTTATCACATTTGCGTTATTATTTGTATATTTACACAAACTCATCGAAATGGCTGAAAAATCGTTTTTTTTTTTAGTCAACCTGCATTTTGTAAGAATACGATTTATTTATAACCGTACGTCGTGCAGTATACTAAAGATGACGTAAAGACCTGATTATCGAATGTTTTGCAATTGTAAGTATCTTCTCGACGTTACGCTGCATTGACGCTTTAACTAATGAGACTCCTGTTCGCAATTTCAAAGCCTGCCTTCATAATCGACTCGTCGGAAGTGGGAAATTCTTGTTGGTCACGTGCCGCTTCGGTTAGCGTAAGCAATTAACAACGCGCGTTGTCCGTATTCTCGTGTTGTCACGTGCTTTGTCAAAACACACAGCTGGTTCGAGCAGCGTTGGCGTCGCGTGTAAGTTGCGCTGATTGAAACAAATTTGCTTTCAATTTGAGGAATCGAAAGGTAAATGATTAGATTAGACGGCTGGAAGAGGATATTAATTTATGCAATTAATTTTCGTTTTACGTGCACGTGTGGACAGTAATTCTCAATATAAGTCGTTTACTTTTTTTGGGTTTTATAATATTTTTAAGTATTTTTGAAAGTATTAATACTACTTATAGTAGTACCGTTTACGATCAGTAATAACCGATTTATGTATAGTTGTCAACAACATTTTTAGTTTATAGATTGATTCCGTATTAAAGATCATGATTTTATTAGCATATTTACGGTTTTTATTCGACTTTTTTTACCGGACGATATATGGCCACTGTACAAAACATCATCAGTTACCACAAAAATGTATTCGTTTCGACTAAACTACCGCCCATTTGACTATACTGACGACATATTTTCGTGTAAAATAAAATTTTATTTTGTATACACTGTATCGCTTAAAAAGCCAATGAGAAGGTTGAGCATCGAAGTCTAAAATTGATCTTAAATTAATCTTAGTGAACGGTGTATGTTAATCGCGAAAGTCTGCGAATTTGCTAGGAAATAAAAGCTAGCAGCGTGAGTAATTTTGTAGGTTGGCAAACAGTGTGATTTGTAAACCGCATCGTTTGTTAACGAAATGATTGGTGTAAACATAGAAATATTCGGCGATTGGTCAGGAGGTATTAGACGCGAGGAGTCGATCGAACAAGGGGCTCGTGCTACTCTGTCAGGATAATTACGATTATTAAAGCTAGCGTGTGCGTGTATAATAGAGTAGCGTAGTTGCTCCAGGGAATCATGGGAACCGGGGGAACTGTTCGGCGCGAGAGCACCAAAGCCTCGAGTGGGATAACCACTCGTAGGTAATGCACACAGAGCACGCTCAATGCGTCTCAATGAGATGGATACGGCGGTAGCCTGTGTCCAATGTAAACACTATTGTTCTCGTAATGAATTCATTCAACTTTCACGGGAGTGACACAAATAAAGAGAAGTACGAGGGTGGCAAGGCACTCTTTTCTCTCTCGATACAATGCTCCTAAGATGCCTCTTTTCGCACACTCGCACAGCCTCTTCTGCCTTCTCTTAACGTCGCTCTTTAAACCTTCGCCCGCTTCCAGGGAACGAGACGCGACAGATTTTGGCGGAGCAAGGTCGGGAAACGGTAGAAACCCATGAACAGAATTATAATCAATGACTTCAGAACCAGTCGTTTGCCAATTTACCTCGAACCTACTTTTCTTAGAAAGTTATCAAACGAACAGTTGCGCACTCTTCCGCCTTACTTTGGAATTCAAACAAAAATTAATATATCGATTGTTTTCAGTTTTTTAATTACGGGATACGAGCAGTGAGTTTCGTTACACAGTCGTTTAGGTAGAAGAATGCTTTGTATTACAGTTCTGCGAGGAAGCAGCGAGTGGTTCCGTAAACGTAGTAATTAATGAAGATGTAACATTCGTTTCGTTCTCATACGCTTGCATTCCACGCGCGCCTGTTTAATTCCACCCGAACTCGTCGATTTTTCTTCCTCGCCTCCTGATCAGCCGAGAAGATTATCGTCACTTGGCACTTTTAGCATTTCATCGTTTTCGGTAGTGCGACAGATAACACCGTCTGGGTATCTAGTGGCTAATGTTCGGGAGTTATTTCCCACCGACCGAGAATTCTTGATTCATTTGGGCACCGCTCTTTCTCTTACTCTCTTCCAGATAAAACGTATACCATTTAACTATTAATTGCCATCGTTCATCCCAACGCGTCAATTTCCCAACCTTCGATTTCACATAAGTCGTTATTTTCTTGTGAAAAAACCCAATTTCCAAAATTCAAAGCGAACCGCATTTCACGTATTTACGCCCACATTTATTGTAACTGACAATACGTCGTTTAAATGCAGTAAACGTCTACTTCAAATGCCCGTGAATGAAAAATGATGGCGAAGAATTATTTACCGGGCGAAACGCAGGCGAAACTTCGTTATTCGTTAACAAGTGGCTGAAACGTAATCGCGAGCTGTATACGTGAATCGGACATAAATGCGTATCCACCTGCAACCGTATTTGTCACATTATTCATGGGCGAGTGGGTTTTTTTTCACCCTCTTTAGAGCTGACCGACTCCGTTTCCTTTCCGGCCGTTTGCCGTCCGCTCGCACAGCCTCCCTGTCCCAGCCCCTCTCTTTCCGAATCAAAGGCGCGAGCCGGTCGAGCTCGGCCGACCGGCTCGCCTCTCTCCCACGATCCGTGATTTAAGACGCGGCTAATAATCCGTTTACACTCTCCGAATAGGCCAAAATTCCACCGCTCCTCTCGCCGCCATCGCCGCTGCTGCCGTCGACCATCTTACGCCAAACATTTGGTGCCAACTATCGGCTACTTACTAAATACAAGCACAATGTCGCAGCCTTGCGCGAGTGTGAGTTTATAAATATATCAAAGAATAATCATCGGCCGTTGACGCAATGATATATGTGGACTACTAGTCGGCTTCTCGCCGTCCTTCGGATTACTCCTCCCACGAACCGCTGCCTTTATTCGCCGGTTTCGCCAATACCGTCCGGCTAAACACTCGGATTTACGCTCGGTCTACCTCAGTTATCGACTTGCACCAAATTGTTTCAATTGTATCCAATTTGAACGAGTCGTCGCTTCAAAAAGCACCGAGACTTTGAGTTTTTTTTAGAGGTTTCGGAAAATGCATAAAATGTTGTAACGCATGAAATCTGCTGAAATGCTTTTAAAAGGAAGTGCTGGATGTTGCAACGCCTGAAGTGTAGGCAAATGCAGTTACGTGAAATTGGCGATGATGATGAAAGGACGGAATATAAATCCTGACGCACTTTCTCAGCGGACGTCGGGAAAAATGATAGGCGTGAATGCAGGATCGCTAAATCACTTCCGTCCTGTTGCGCCGGCAAGGTTCGAAGCTGCGGCCGTTTATCAAGGCTCCACTCACGCTAACCTGTGAAACTGAGCTGAAAGGTCAGAAACAGCGCCGACTTCCACGTAACCCCAATTTTCGGGTCACCTATCTGATCTAATAAAGCAATTAAGTTAATGCTGTCGGAAGAAGGCCGTCATTATTTCCCCTTTGATTATATGGAGCTGGCCGATCAAATCGGCTCGCGCGTTATTTGATTATCGAATTAAACGTGTATAAACCAACACGGAGGAGGAGTCACTTGCTCGCTTTTTCGCCTCGCCAGACCTCGGCACAGTTTCTTCCCTCGCATGATCCCACGTCAACTTTCTATACGCACGTACGCAGACAATTATAATAACTTTGGATGCTCGAAAATAAAAACGTGGCGCGAGATCCGGTGTGCCAAACAATCTTGGTATAGATAATACATTGCGAAAAATATTCGTAGTTTTACTTAACTCTAATCGAAGATTCAGTTAAATAACGCGCCTCCGAAGAATCAAGTTAATTTTAAGTGAAAAGAAGGCACAATTATAAATGGACTGAAAATTCTGATCTGAAAAATGCAATAATTTCTATTACAAATGTACAATTTTCAATTAAAGCAGCAGTGAAAATTAGGGTTGTAATTAATTCGTAAAGTTTGCATTTCAGTTATTCAACTCTTTTTTCATCACACTGAATTATGAGAAATCATGTTAGCAGATATGAAATGCAAATAGCCGGGAAAGGAACGTGGTTCAATGCGCTTTGCATTGTCTATCCAGGTACCGAGCCGACATTTTTATGGCCGTGCTTACTATTCCCGAAGTGCACTGTAAGTCACGGCAGAGACATGGCACTGCCGAAGGACAGACATTGAGGAAGAGGCGTATCTCTTGTACAAAGGGCGGCTCGTTCTAAGCTACAAATCAAATAACACTTTGCTGTACAATTTCGTTTGTAACACAACCGTTAAAGGCGCCAGATACGAACGAGTAATAGACGTACCTTCATTACGTTTTATATCCCGCATACGCTTCTCGTATTCTGCTTCATTTACCTCAACCTCTATTTCCTCTTTCCTCGGCGCGCTTCTTAGTCTCACGTTCGATTGCGACCGTTTCGAAATTTAATTCTGTTATTATTACACGCGCATATGGATACTTGTAACGTTAAATATTGTTTAAACTGTCAATCATGATGTTGCATCTTTTCGAAAGAAGTATGGTGAAGAATAACAAATATTCCACGCTTTCTTAACAGAGGAAACGGTTCATATATGCCCGTGAAGAAAAGAGAGCGAAAGGCTGGGAAAACGGTGCGTGCAAGAGGGCGCGAGAATCGCACGTGCCAGCCACGCTTCGGCAAAATGACAGTTGGTCAGCAGCGTATTATCCACCTGGGTTAATGAGCGCTTGCCCGATCATTCCACCAAATTAAATTGAGCATTTTCTAGGATACAGCCCGATCGCAGCGTCATTTAAATATACGCTGTAAAACGATCGAGGACGCGACCTTTCAATCACATACGTTTTCCAACCGTTCCCCAAACGTCTGACGCGTAACTGTTGTCGGAAATTCGATTAGCAATAACCAAATTAGCTTTATAACCGTATCAAAATAGAATTGGGAAATCGCATAAGACATTTTGGTCTGGAAGAATACGAGTCGACGCGAATGTCGAAGAATCGATGTTGTTTTGAAAAGCCATATGCTCCTTTTGACCTTTCACCGATGTGGAAATTCGTCTACGATGGCTTTTCCGCCGAAAGTCTTGGATTAATTGCGCATTTGTGGCAGTGGCGAGCGGGTGGTTCCTATGAACGACTCATTTGTATAATCGGACGGTAAGCATCTGTGCGATCATCCAGCAGGTGCCTAAAGGAACTCTTTTATCGCTGTCTTGCCGCGTTGTACGGCTTCCTGTCGCCGTCGACACCACTGCTGCTGCTCCATCTGGACCAAGTCATACACTCACATGCACATGTAAACTTTGGTCTATACCGATCAGTGAAATATAAATGACGTAAATGCTGCAGTTCATGATTGTATTTCGAATAATTTTGGGATGCGCGATTTTTCGATTTTCAGAGTAACTGTCGTATTATGTTTGTATTATGGTTATCACGATTACAGTTTTTAGGATGGTTATTCGAATTGTGCGTTCGTGCTGTATATATGAATGTTTGTATCTCAATAATTGACGGTTCACGGTGGTCGCTTGGAACAAAGTACCCAACAGTTTGGCCAAATTTGTCGTTTGCCGATTGATTCCCTTCGACTGATCTTTTCCGTCTTTCTCGGAACGAGTTTGCCCACTGAACTGTTCAATTTTTGTCAGATATTAGTAGGCGGCAAGTCCCCATGGGCGGACTGTTTGTTTTGTCACCAATTTTGGCACTCCTAACTTTGACCATCGCCAAGCCATTTTGATGGCCAAGGCCGCCCTTCTGTTAGCGAGCCTCGTCAATTGCTCACTTACTAGCATTTTTCAAAATCGATTAAAACTAATCAAAGGCGAGACCGAGTGTTCGACAACCTGGAACATATGGAAGCGGTATATCGAGTTTTTCTAAACAATTCTACGTTACGTATGTTCACATTCAGAAATAAATTTTTTTTTACACCTTACGTTTTCTGTTTTATTAGTTACAGTATTTTGGTAAATAATAGGATTAGGGAGGAACTTAGGGAATAAGACTGTAGAATTAAAAAGTGTTAACAATAAATACATATGAACGAAATAAAACAACATTTTTTTACCTTCAAATATCAATAATGTTATGTTTAAAATATTTTAGAGGAGAAAAATCAGGTGGAAAAATTAATTGTTTTAATATTATACAAATATTACTGTGTCCAACGTAACGTCTAGTGAACGTTAAGAATTATCTGATCTGTAAGAGAGCAAGCAGGAGAACTGTCAACGTTTCGAATGTGTCGTGTACCTTAATTTGATCTTTAACTTTGAATCACATGTTCGTAACCCAATCCAATATGTTCTTCATTCACAACCGAATCTTATTCCCCTACACGTGTAAACGTGAAACTTCGAGTTAAAAGAAAAAAAGAGACAACAGGAAATGTCGCGACACTTCAACGCGTTTTCGCTGAACATAGTCGTCAATAAAGAGATAGATAAATGTTTGACTCTTGTCCTCCTCTAAAACCCTTGTCAACGCAGATCAGTGTTGACATAGATGACGATTTCAAATAATATCTAATTTCAATTCGGTTCCTTACATGTCGAATACTAATTCTGGGCAGTTAAATGTGAAATTTGTGTTCATCTCGAAGTGTCAATACCCGAAGATGCCAACGATTCGTGTTTTACATCAGGCTTTCCTGAAGATACTCGGCGAGATTTTTTGATGAAAAAACATCATTGTCAAATTTATAAGTTGTGATTGTTTTGATAGGTTGGAAAGTGAAAAATGACAGTTGATTGTATGTTTTGTAAGGGACCGATGGATATTTAATAGTTATTAGGTCAATGGCCCCATTACGATTATTTGTTATAAGAATGTCAATTTAATATTTTATAATGCGAATAATGAGTTTGCGTTTACACTTTTAATATTTCATATGTACATTACTCATGAAGTAAATTCAATATTGAATAAGCTTAAAGACACGAGAAAAATGTTGTTAGTACACGTAGAGAAAACTTTATAACCTCTTTAATGAAACAAAATTATATTTCAATACTTTTGTCACTCATTCACATTACACCACAGAAGACAAAGTAACTATATGTTGTATATACTTGCTTCAACATTATCAATACTAGAATAGCACTATTTTGTGTTAATTTAATATATAAGGCGATTTTTATTAATGTAATTAAAACAGCATTACATAAAAAATTAACAAACTTTAATAAACTTTGAGTAATTTTTATTACATTCAACTAATTGAGAATGCTTGATTATTTTTTACGCTTTTTACAGTGCTGTTCTTTAAAATAGTTATTAAGTCAAGCATATATAAAGTTCGCATTAAAATGACATTATTAAATTAAGTGTGTGTAAAAAATGTCAATCTGACAATTCCAGAACAGTTGACTAGTTGCGATCTCGCTTGTAATCGAAATTTTATACGCTGGATGATAGAAGCGTAGGAATGCGAGACACTGGACCACCCAAATTTGTGTGCAAGTGTTTTCACGGAGCAATTTCATGGACAGGAGCTGGTCGCACATCGAACGCGATCTTCGGTTCGTTGGTTCGCGACTGGTCTCATTCCCCGCTGAGCAACGATCAGCAAACCAAAATCTTCAGATATGGTGTAAATCTGCACTTTCGAAAGCGACACTCCCAGAAACGAGGAAAACGAAAAAATGCTAATTTTGCATAGTTTGTTCGGATCCTGCGAACAAACTATTACGGATCATAAATTTGGATTTGTGAAGCTGGAGACACTGTTCACGACCCGGAGACTGTTGGATCTGTAAAGATAACAGTCGTATCTCGGTCAATCTACTTTTCTGTACGGCCCAGTCTTCGAAGTGTCCGGCGGGCGTTTCAACAGAACTTTATCTGGGGATCGACGGGTGTACCACGGTTTCCAAACAGGATTTCTCAGCTTTGTTTTACGCGCTTGATAAGGATCTTTAGAGACATTTCATCACTCTCAGCCCTTCTTCTGAAGTAAGCAGGTAACACCCTCCTTCTGTTTGTGCCCGGACCAGATCGAGCCAAAATTGGGTGAGAAAGATTACACTCCGCGCCAATGGTAACTTTCCTTGCATATCTTAGGTCTTTGTTGACCGAATACGGGACTAATACCCGGCAGCCTACGATATAACCTGGAACAGCAACTGTTCATCTTGCTTCCCGATGGTTTGTCTCGCCAGCTTTTGTTTCGTACAAATTATTGCATTTAAATTGTTTCAGCCGCAGGATTCGTAATACATTTCTCCACATTTTCTCCAAATTTTCTGCATCTCGTTCGCTTCGGCGCAGGACAAGAGACGTTTTAATTGCTTACGTATGCTAATTCCGGTTTACAACACTTGAATTTATTCACTTTCTCTCTACCGACACAAAATATATGATAGTTTGTAATTTTAAGGTATTTATAAATAGTCTTCTTCGAGAAATTTAAAAATGTAAAATTGTTCTATAAAAGTCATACCTTTTCACAGGCGATAAAATCTTTCATTTTCATAAAATTATAAATAAAATTTATTTGTTTATAATTAAAAATTATGAAAATGGGTAGTATTTTCTTATTATATGAGAAATTATAAACGTTATGCAACCTGAGGTAAAGCTATTTCTGAATGCGGCGCGAGAAGAAGAGTATCCGGAGTTGTAATGATTTAATTGTGTACTGAAAATCGGGACCTGATCAAGCAAACGTGGAGCGCGCGGCGTGGGCGAGTCCGCCCACATCCGTAGTCGCTGGCAGATATTCAGCCGAAAATCTTAACGCGAATGTAATAACTTTGCTCATCCCGTACGTTCAAATTCGGCTACATCGTAATTGGCCGACCTCTATAAATCTTTTCGTAGTCAGCCCGTGCTGCCGCCGGTGGCCCAATTTCGTATAAATTGAGGGATGATCTTTTCGCATCAATTGAACTAGTCGCATCCGAAACTTCCGGCAAATTGATTGATTTGGTCATTATCACTAATTGATCTTGATTAATAACGCACTCGCCGTACGCTGTTTTGACAAAGCTTTTTTCATCGGAAGCTTGTTTGCTGAAAATATAACAATTTTATTGATATATTCATTCATTTGCTAAATGCCAAGAAAGTAAATTTCTGCACAACAAATTTACAACGTATAATTATAATATTCTTCTATTCATATTTAATTAACAGGAATCATAAAAGCTATATTTCATTCGGATAATTAGCATTAATTAATATATAATAGTAAAATGCATTACAACCGTACTTTTCAGTTCGGCGAGAAACAATTAACTTCAAAAAACGTACATAATTTTATGAGGTACAAAATAGACTGTAGCTGAATTATTTACAAAGAAACTCGGGTAAACCTAAAAATTGAATGTATAATCTTGTTACTTGAAATTTATAATACGCAATTCATCACCTAAACTCGAGTATTTGGAGCAGTGGGTGGTGTTGCTTGCGCGATAAATCGTGGGAATCGAGGTCTGTAATTAGAGCTGGAGGACGCCGGAACGGAATCAAACGGGCCAGGATTTATATGTAGCCAGTGAAAAAGTGAGTAAAATATGACTTTTAATTATAATCTATAGTTTCAATACCGGATATTTCACAGCGCATGCCACATTTCCCTGATTTTTCACCTACACAGTTTTTTCTCGTGTTATCAATCAATTTATAAGTCACAGTGTAATTATTGAATCTAATCGTGAAAATTGAATTAAAGAGCATCGCTAACGATAAGGCAGTACGTGAGAAGTAAAATGGGGAAATAAATAACAATTCTAACGACGACGAGGGGAAAAGGAAGCGGCAGTTGACGCCTGAGGAATCCGACATTG
>JABFPT010000102.1:16802-27587 GCA_022817245.1 Nixonia krombeini | reverse complement strand
ACCGATTTCGCGGATAATCCGACCACCGGAAAATGTGATGTTCCAATCCAGTGTTTCAACGGCCGTGTCAGTTGCTGGAACAGTCGCGTTTTAAATTCGAGTACAAAAGAGTCTGAAAGCGGGACACGGGTTTCCACGGCGCGCATGTCAAGGCGGACAGTCGCACGCGGAGATCGGCTTTAGAAAGGTCGGCATAATGATACCTCCGTGAACACGGACATTTTCGAGAACGAGGAAGGTGGCGGGCGCGTTGTTGCGGCCGGCATAACCGATTTTTAACGACATCGGGCCGGAACGGAAACTCGCATCGTCCGCGACCTGTCATTAAATCAAAAGAAAACGAGGGAAAGAAGGAGCGGCGGTCTTTCAGTGACGGCCAACCCTCGCACGCCGACTTCCTCGACCGAATGTCGGCATTGTCCCGCGGAACGAAATCAAAGCTGTACAAAACACGTATGAAATGAATAGCGGTGAAAAATCTCGCCGGGGCACGAAGTTCCTCCTTGGCGGTTTCTTGCGAGCGTCCGCTGCAAGCAACTTTGACGTTTCGAGAGCCAAAATTATTGCCCTCGATCGCCAATGCTTTTTTTCATGCAAAACATGAACACAGTTCTTACTTTTTAGGGAACACTTCTCAAAGTACCGATCTCTCGCAATAAAAAAAAATAACGTGAATATAAAGTAGGTATAAACTTGCGAGTGAAATAGTAACGTTGCGATTAAATTGCTATTAAATTGCATTAAATTGCGATTTTTAATTTTAATTTGATATATGTAGCGCATTTAATGCAATTCTCATTTTCGCGAGTGTTCGTTCAAAATTGTCTTTTTATTTTTCCAGTATTGACCAACCCGGGGAATCTTTACGAAATAATTCGAGCGTCATTGAACCTCGCGGAAGACGCCGTTCTTCAGTCAAGGAATGACGGCCGATGGCAGTGACGAAAGCAAGAATGTTTCCATCCTCGGGGAAAACGGGGAGGGAAAGTTGTTCAGCCATCATTGCCGCGGGATATTAATGCTCGGTTCGCCGCCGTCGTTTGTTACGCACGCTTACCTATGCTCGGCTCGATTGCCCCGCCGGAAAATTTATCTTTCACGAGCCGGCGAGATCCGGAAGTCGAAAACATCCGTGCAGCGGGAACATTACCCGCGTCAACTTCTTTTCCACCGTTCGTCCATTCGGCGATTCGCCTCTTCGTGTTCGCGCCGTTAACTGGCAACGTGGTTACGCGGACGTGCCAAATAACCGTTGGAAAATGTTTATGTCGTTGTTCGTACTTGCTTCGATGGCCGCGAGGCCTATTACGGTTGATTAATTTAGCAATTAATTCAATCTCGCCTTACGGATATATTTACACTTGTATACATTTACATAAGATTATTTTCCTCCGATTTCTCTTTCCTTCTCTCATTTTTGTAGCGGCAATAAAAACGCTATTAATCTCATTGTTGTTTGTGTATTTTATATGCTCCCGCTCGTCTTGCAACACTGTTTCAGTATTATTCTCTGCATAAAAATGCAATTATAGCAATTCTACTTCGGTCATAGTTACCAGAATAAAACTCGTCATGAAGTATTGTCAAATATTACCATTTATAACAAATAAGGAAGAAACGTAAATAGGTCTGCGACTTTTTGCATCCAATGATTTTAGCTTATGTTACTGTTTTGAGCAGTTTCAATGATGAACAAAGTGACCGAAAGAGACTTGGGAAATGATGTATCAAAACGTGTATTATAATTCTGTTCAATACATTTTTCCATTTACTATTGCCGTTTTGACAAAAAATATCAAATTACCATTAGTTACATTCTGTAACTGAAAATACCACGACATATTCCTTCGTCTCTTAACCGTTTTATAAAATATATATGTATCCATATATGTATATCTACGTATGTATATATCACACATTCCTCAAACAGTAAACATATAATAAAAAAATGTATAGAGATTAAACTGCGTCAATTAAAGTGACATGAAGGGCAGACAGTTTCACTTCGCAGGAAGAAAAAACACGTATTTTATTCCGAAACTGTAAATTTATATTCACACGCGATATTTGTTTACATGAAATGCATCCGTTTGTTTAGCGTGCAAAAAGTCGTGAGACATAAAAATCAATAACAGATTTACCTCAGGGAAGTTAATATGACTGAAGTGCTTCACTCATAACGTACGAAAGAAATCACCACGTGACACTTCGACACTGAAACGACAACGTTTCGCGTCCCGACGAATACACGCGTCCATTTACACAGCACTGTCAGGCGGACAAAAGAAGTACTCACTTGCCGATATCTGCCGATAATTGCGAAGCATGTGATCGCAATGGGTGGGGGATTCGTGTAAGTAGAAAGAAAGGAAATTCTCGGAAACGAATGTTGGAGTTTGGGTAAATTAAACGTCTATCACGCCACAGGCAATGTTTGTTTACGAAACAAGCTGATAAGAAATGAAAACAAATACGGAAACAACTGGACAAATAATTATTGGGCAAAGTGCATTTAATTATTAGGAAAGGTGGGTCAAAAAAAAAAGGAATCAAAACAACCATCGGAGTCAAAACAATAACCAAACTCCTCACCGGCATCCAAGATTGGCTTTGCAGCTAATTTCGCCTTTGGATTTCGCAGGCGCAAAAACGCGGAAGGATCGGTAAATCGGGCGATCGGTGTCGATGTTCTCGAAATTCCCGCAACCGCGTTAGCGCAGACGCCATCTGCTTAGCGGGAATAATAATTCCGTTGCGTGCCGCGATTGTCGCCGGGCTGACAATGCCGGTAATAACGGCGAAGCCTAGTTCGTTGCCGGTCGCGTAGCAGTATGTCGTGGCCGCTGCGGTTTTGCTGACGCAAGCATCGACCCGCGGCATTGTCGGCGTGCGGATTCACCTGCGTGGTGCGACGGCCCGGCGATGAAAAGAGCGCGAAGGAAGGAAGGCCGACTTTTTCCGGATCGCACGCGAACCGGCGGCCACATGGCGGCGGATGCACCGGAAGGATACTGCGGTGCCGATCGTCCGGGATTTTCCGCGTCCGCGTCAACATCGGTTCTCTCTTTCAACTTTGTGTCGCTTCGGTTTCGACTGTTATCCCACTTTTCGCCACAATTTCCATTCCCATCTCGATTTCGGTGTCGGTTTCGATTTTTCTACCGATTTCGATTTCTATACCGATTTCCATTCCTGATTTCTATGCCCATACCGATGTCCATCGCTCGCAGAGGCAAACGAGCGTGGAAAATCGGCCGGTCCCGAGTCGATCGTAAAGCACGTTTCCATCTTTCCCGGTCGGCGATAAAGACAAAAAAGGAGCGGGCCGAAGACAAAGCGGCGGCGCGACGGCCATCGACGCGTGAAACTCCCGTAAATCGTCGATTCATCGGAGGAAAGGCGCCGTCCTCCCGCCCCTCCCCGCGGCACGCGGCGGATTAAGCCGAACGCCGTCGCCGCCGTGTGTGGCCGTCGATAATTTCAGCGCGCCTCTCGCTACGATTATATTGTGGTCAGTGGAAAAAAAAGTCTCGGCTAACGACGCGAGGCCTGAAGAGTCGCGAAACCCGGGCCCGATAAAACGTGCAATTCATGGATAATTAATTATTTCGTTATAACCGATCGCCCGGAATAACAATTAACGACCGACCGGCAAAAAATGGCCGCACGCGATCGCTCCGCGCCGCGATGACCGATATTATCATTCTGTGCGGCAAAAAATGACTGACAATGATCGCGCGCCGTTGGCTCTGGTATTTAGCGCTGGGTGACTAAGTATGGTTATTTAGCCACGCATCGCGCTCGCTTTTTACCGCCCTCTGGAACAAGACTTTTGCGCTTAATTGCTTTTTCATCATTCGCCGACGTTTATTGTTTTTGCATAGTGGCAACCGTTTCGCAACGACGTTTGCGACCGCGTCGTTTTCGCTATGGCTAATTTGCGTCGTGTGGATTGCGAACAAAGGGAGAAGTAATTTACTAGGCGAGGGGATCATTTACGAAGGTAGTGCATAATTTAGTGAACTAGGCAAAAATTCACTCACCTGGTAACATTTCATTACAGGACTCGATGTGGATAAACTGTTCGGTTTTTGCTGCTCCAGCCAAACACTTCTGCCGGGACGGATTAGCGCCATATTCGTTGCTGCAACAGGAAAATAGCCAAATCGGAGAAAAGCAGTGAGTGTTAAAAACCTTCCAACTCTCGATTTCTTAAGGTAAATACTTTTATCATTTATTTATCTTTTTAATATTTCTTTCCAATTAAGTGCCTGATTTTTTAACGTTTTAAGAATACTGATATTGTTCATTTGACAAATACATCTAAAATTAATAAATAAAAACAATGACTGAAATGTAAACATAACGAAAATGTGTGTATTAAGTAAATACTGGGTTTAGATTAATTAGTCCTAAATTGATTTGTGGTATGCACTGAGAAAAAATTATGGAAATTATCATCTGTAATAGTAAACTGAAAATATATATGTAAAATAATCAATATTTACTATAATATTAAAAAATAGTAAAAAGTGCTATTCTGTTATAACTTATTCCTGTATAGTCGCAAGGAAAATGTTTACGTTTATTGAAAGTAATTGTATTTTTGCGGTTAGATCCTCAACTTTCCATTACAGACAGTACTTTTTACAATCAAACATTTCTCAGTGTATTATTTCGTTACTTGTGAACTTGCAAATTATTGACATGCATTTCAGCAAACACATTTTCGTTGCTAAAGCAAAAAATATGGTTAACACAGCAAAGATAAAGTAGTTTAACTTTAATACTCTAAATATTATTCCTAAACATTCTATAGTTGTGTTAGGGAATGTTACGTTTCACACAAGAAAATTACGACCGATATATTCTAATATAATCCTGCGTTACTAATTATTTTAAGAACCAACTAACACTATCCATTTACCTCTATAATACTATCGTGTACCCGCGAATTTCAAAGTAATATCAATATACTTGATGAAGAGCAATTTGGATAAACCATAGCTCGCAATATGGAATTATCTGTAATATCGTTATTATAATGTAATACTATAATGGACGTCCATCGTCCCTAACAGCCGGTTCATTAGTTAAAACTATTAACGAGCAAACGCGCTTTGGACAAAAATGGGAACCAATGGGGAATCCGAAACCAGCGCCATTTTCCTTCCCGCGATGGAACGCCTTACGATTTTTCCGAAAACGGGATCAGAAGCTCGCGCCGGAGTTGGCATTGTGCTGCGGTTCGTTTATTAATAGACAAGTCGGTAGTTTGGAAGCAGCTTCAATTGGCCTCGGCTTAATACAGTACGCACGATTCAAGCAAGTGATATTGTTCTCGAAACTTGTTAGATAGTATTGCGCATCCCTGTAAAAGGAGCATGCGAGTACAAAGACCGTCAAAACAATGCCGACGGAACATATTGTTGAACATCCCCGCAATTCTGATTTAAATTTTCCAGCTTTCAATTAGACGCTGCCGCAATTCTGGACTATAATTCGGAGGAGCAGCCGCTGCCTGTAGTTTCGTCGCCGGAACTTCCCCGGCACGGCGAGCAACCGTGATTTTCTCGGGACGAAAATCCAAATTGGTGAAGGAAAATGTCGCTCTTTTTTCGACTCGGGTGTCGACACAGCGCGGAAAAGTAATGTGTGAATATTAAAATTCGGGTGGTCATGGAAGTGTTAAACGGTGGCGTTGTATTTTTTTGGCAATAACACGATTGAACAGTGCGCTTCGACCTTGGGCTGGAATTTCAGCTTTTCTCAGACTTTTCCCAAACTCAAATCAGACTTCACTCAGGCTCAACTCAGACTCTGCTTAAGAGCAATTTACATTGTTTAGAGAAAGATCAACGATGTAGAAGAGAAAGGCACTACCACATAGATGCGATGGAAATAATTAAATTAGGTTTAACACTAGTTAGCATACTTATGCGCGATGATTTGACCATAAGCAGAGTCTGAGTTGAGTCTGAGCGGAGTCCGCGAAAAGTAAAACAAATGCAGAAATCCATCCCCGATTTTCCATTATGCGGCAAACAGCCTGAGAGTAGCCAAACGCGGATGTTCCCGAAAATATTCAAAGGTGGCGTTGTCCATTCGGCGACCACGTCGTCCGCGCACGAGGCGGCCGTAATTTAGCGCGTACGGTTAGCGGAGTTCGCTCGCTGTGGGACGCCGCCACCCACCCTCGTGTTCCCGAACGGCTGCTGCTGCTGCAGTGCGGGCAGTTTCGGCTAAATATATGTTTCCCGTAAATGTGGACTGGAAGCATCTAGAGATCGGGGCGCGTGGGACGCTTTAAAATGAAAAGGTAATGGCTTGTGACCGGGGATCGTTTGGAGTGGCCGTGGCGCGGGGCCGCCGCTCATTGTTGCCCAACACGGTCACGCATCGCAGGGGGATGAAGCCCGCGTTTAGCCGCTGATTTACGACCGATGCGCCATTCTCTTCCCGCCGAATCTGCCCGTTCCGCGCAAAACTTCACGCTCGACTTCGCGCCGCTAGCCGCATCTTTCCTCCCTCGTCGCTCCCTCCCCCTCCCGCCAACATTGTCACGAGGCAGTCGAAACTGACAAGTGCGCAACTTCTACCGCTCGAGACGACGCTTAAACGAAATGAAGCTGAAGGAAAAAAAGCCGGCTAGACGGCGAGAGAGCTGTCAGCGGCTTCGCGAGCGGTGCTGCGCGGTCGCCATCTTGGTCTGCATTCCATTGTTTTAGATGATACATACGTAGGTAGCGGCCGGGTCTCTGCGCGACTCTTAATTTATTAGTTTGAATATCGAGCGGCGGGGTAGAGCGAGGGGGGTGAGGGGGAGGCCTCCGCCAAATTCCGGCCGGAGAGCGAGCTGGGTGGCCGTGGACCGTCTCATGTTTATACTCCTGTCCGGCTCTTCGCCATCGCCGGCACGGCCGCCGCTTCTTGTTCGCGATATTCGCATGCGCCGCGAATCGCGCGGCCACATCGCGATTCGACGGATCCCGCCATCCATCTCGTTTTTCCCACGGGACCGTGATTTTGCCGATTCGCGGACGGGAAAGTACCAGCCATGATGCATCGCGGCGGCGCGCTTGTCGTTTTTTCACGCCGAATCGTGCCCGGTCGGAGAAAAATCGAGAGGAAGCAATTAAACGCATTGAAATCGCGTTTAAAAATATTGGAACGCATTAAATCGTACAGCAGACGCATCGAAACTACTGGTAACGAAGTCGTTTGAATTCACTTACCTCCTTTTCATTTATCCACCTTCTTTCTTTATTTACATATAAATTCTCAATGTTTCAACTGTTCAATTTTTCACCTACTTTCTTTTTTTACTTTTACGTTTAACGGGGATTTGTGAATGTGAGAAACGAGGTGAATTTGCACAAATCGTCAGATTTCATGAATGTAAGTAAGGCGCGTACACAACTCCATTAACGGCGGCCGTTTCATTCAGCATTTTCGACAACTTTCATGTTCAGCCGCAAATTAAACACGCGCGTATCAAGATCGTGGAACTCGAGTCACGTAAACGGCTAGTTTCACAGTCACGCGTATAACTTTGTCCAGAAGTAACGGCGCGGTAAAATTTAATAATGAATGGAACGAGATGTGAGCCGTTAAATTGTGAAACCGAGGTCAACGTACACACGAATTACTGCTGACTGAAATCTGCTCGTACTCGACATTGTTACCAGTTGTGGCGTAGCGTCGAATGAAGACGTTCGGGTGAGTTGTGCGGTGTGGGTGTAAAAAGCTACAAATTAATATACGTCGGCAACAGGACCATTTACATTTTTGATTCGACAAATTACAAGCCTTCGCGAAGCACTGTACAACATTCTCGAGTAAAGTTCACGGGATTTTGACAAAAAAGTTTGTGGGCACGTAAAATGTTCAAAACGTAAACACTCGCGAGTGCCTCCGGCGACGCTAATTATTATTATAAAATCCAGCTGTGCCGGCAGTTTCGTAACCCGTGACTTCCAACGGCGGAAAATTAAACGGGTCATTCCGGAGGTTAGAAAAATCGCAGGCGAGATAAAGACGAGTAGTTTGCAGGTGGAAAAAGAGCGCATATGCATTCCATCGGCGGTCGTTGGCTAAAAAACCGGCGATTTCCCATCGCGTACGCGGCGCATTCCACGAGTAGCGTGTCTGCCGTCCGGTGAATGCGGCATGAGGCTGCGGATTGACAAAGAGCTGACGGCGCATCCTCGCCGCGTGGACTGGTTCCGGACGTGTCCGCAGCCAGGATCGAGTGAGGTCATGCGATTTAGCCCCGCGGCACGTAGCCGCCGCGAGATACGCATCTTCTGGGAACGCTCTCCCGCGCTCGGCAAAAAGCTGCCGAGCTCTAACGCGACGGAGCGTAGCTACGGAAACGGGAGTAGAGCCAGCCCGGCGCAATATTCATCTCGGGTCCCGCCGCGTCGAGGTCAACGAGGCCATCGGCGGCTGCGAGATGAATGAAAACTAGACCCCGCTGCCAGAAGAAATGTTGAATGGGCCTGGGGGCACGGAGTTGCCAGGAAAACGCGTCCCTGCCCCCACCCCCTTGCCCCGGCGGCCATTTCCAGCGCGTTGTGGTTGGCGACATCGCGGATTGTCCGGCCAGGCCTCAGGAACGGCGTTGGTCGTCAGTTCCACGATGAGTGGCGGCCTGGCGAATTCGCACAACTCCGATCGAAGATTTCGTCGAAACTCGAGCCGCGAGTCGAAAACCGAGCCGCGGATGAAAAAGTTGAGCCGTCGAGTGTGGGAACCGCGAGCGGCCCCGCGCGAGCTTGGCGCCCCTCGTGGGGCGGAAGCCGCCGAAAACCCTCGGCGACAAAGAGTCCTCCGGCGCTCGTTTGGCTCGTAGGCTTGCACAAAGGCAACGGGCCATCCAGAGAATCGAGTATCGCGACGGGGCTGGAGTAATCGCGGCTCGAGCGGTCCGCGGCGCCCTGCGCCCCCCGTCGCCACGAGGCACACGGCGTGGGCGCTGAGAGGTTCGCCAAAGAGAGCGCCGCTACTCGAGAGCCGCAACCCTTCGCGCAAATAACATGGCCGCCGATCGGGCCGCCGTCCGAGGGACGACGCTTCCTCCCGAATCGATAAATATAAACCGTCGGGTCGCGCGGACGATCGGTATGAATGTTGCAGGAGCGCTGGGCCCGATGCATCATCCCGTCCCCCTCCTCCCCCCGCCACCGCCCGCCGATCCCGCGTCTAATTCCTCCCATGGCCGTTTATGGTCATTGAGGAGGAAGTATTGCCAATTAGTCAAGCGGAGCCGCGGATCGCAGTCGCCTCACGTAGCGGCGAGTCTGCGGCCGGTGGTGGCCGCGGTAGGTGGCCGAACGAAATCCGTACGGGCGAATCTACGCGGTCTCTTGCAATCAAGCCGCGTAGGCCGGTCAGTTTGTTCTAATCAGCGCTGACCGCGGGGGCTAACTCGATCAGCTAACGAACCCGCTTCCGCCGCTAACTGCCCCGAGCCCGATGCCAACGCAAACACTTACCTCGTCAAATTCAATTTCGATACCGTCCGCCCGCAGTGCCGTCTCGCGCTTTTTCGGCCGCGTGTTTGCCCGCGCAATTGCCCCGGCAAACGAAGTATCATAATCAGAAGAGTCGCAATCAGAGCCGCGAGATCGGGCGAATTTTCGGTTTCCGCCGGAGGAGCGGACATTTGCATGCGCGGCGAGGTAGCCGCGAGAGACCCCCGTGCATAAATCCCAATTTGAGAAGGGACAGGTGAGCAAGTGGCGGCCGACCGGCGGCTCCTTTCATGTCGGATCATACTTCTGTTTGTCCCGGGCCGGTCGTCGCCGGGCCTCGTGTTTAGCGTTGCGTCGCAGAAAGGAGCCGCCGCGAGGCGACTCATTGTCCCAGCGGATCCGCAGGATCGCCCGACGCCGGATGTGCGGCCGGTACAAACGCTTGCGAAACCGAGACCTCTTTACCCCCCACGCCGAACCGTCACCGATACCCGTGAACGCGTGGAAATCTTGCGGAACGTTCGCTTAACGTCCACGCAACGTTTATGGAACGATCGTGGAACGTTCACAGGACGTCCACGAAACGTTCTTACGACGTTCATGTACAGAAGTATCGCGTACCATTCGCGACTTTCACGTTGGTGCAACATCCGCTCGAACATCGTTACCGAATCGCGGGTCGTTGACCAGCGAGCCGTTTTCCCGAGTCGCGCGGGATCGGCGAAGCGGTAGTGCGGCTGACGGGACGCCTAAACGCTGCCCCCACCCCTGGCCGGCGGACGCATAATGCAATCAGTACCATGCTCATCACGCTCCATCGGCCAGGTATCTACGCGATGCGGAGTGCGTAGGCGAGACGTGCGTTTGATCAAACGCCGACCGACGGCGCACACGCAAGCGTAACCGTATTAAACGCGCTCGTTACGAGTTTACACGGTTCGTGCTCCCAAATTTAAACGGCGGAGAGGTCAGCCACGAGCGAGGCCAAGGCGACCGACGGCTTTCCCGTCGACGGCTCGCGCCGGAATCGGGAAGGGAACTTGGGAAAAACGAGACGATCTGTTAACTCCGCCACGTCCGCGGCTACGTCGCAAAAACGTTTCAATCGACGCGGGTCCGGCAATTACGTAGCTGATCGGTGATAAAAATGGACAGATATGTACATCGTGCCTAATGCGAGGCGATCGCCGCCCGCTCTCGACGACCGCTCCAGTCTCGATCAATTAGAGCCATCTAGGCCGGTGATTACTGCCGCACGAGTTCCTCGAAAATCGCTCCCACCCGAATTACATTTCCACGCGAAAGGTCC
>JABFPT010000101.1:0-13158 GCA_022817245.1 Nixonia krombeini | reverse complement strand
GCAAGAATAGCATACTTCAAGGAGTTTGTAAGTACATGCAACGACACATGTAAAACGAATTTGGTGTAATAATGTAACTCTGTAAAGGTAATAAAATTTCCACGTTTTTGTTATACTGGTGGACATGAAAGATATTGAAATAATACTATATTAGTTTCTACGATAAGTCCGAGAAATGAAATGTCAACGAATGTATTATAATTGTTTTTTATTAAAATGCGTGATAACGTTTCGACAAACCAGCAAATTGATCTTTGCTGCTCCGAACTTTTTTTCGTGTATTTTCATTGATTATCACGTTCCGATATGTTGTCGATTGTAACATGACAAAGCAATCAATATCACAAAACGATTGAAAATTACACGCCCCTTGTTTCATCGCTTATTCAATTACGATTTAATTAATTTACGACCAACATATGATATTTTATCTTAATTGCCGATTCGTTCGTTATGTAAGGTTTATCGCACACGTATCGAGCGGTGTGTGTTTTCGTCAACGGATAAACTGCACAATTTCCTGTCAACAAGTTCTTGTTGAACGAGAAAATTGGAAGGGACGTCTAATGCCCTCTTGATTATCACACTTCCACATTTGATCTTATAATCCAACTTGACAGAAACTGCTTATCGGAATGAAAACATGTCCAAACAGTTAATCATAAATATCTGTTATTAAATAATTCACAATTAAATAGTTCTCGATTCAATTTATCACAATTCAATCCAGCGACATACGTTAAATGTTTGCACGATTCTTAACGTGGAAATTCATGGGATGAATTTGTCTTGCGAGTAGAATGTTATGAAAAAGTGATAAATATAATTAATGAACATTGTTCGAGAGCTTTCATTAATTTTGAAGATGAATGATCCGCGAGTGGCCCACTGATATACCGAGATCAGAATTTCACGCACTGGAAAGTAAGGGGGAACGAAACGAGGGAGGAGAATAGGTGGTGGAAGCGAAGGGTACAAGAACAATATACGCATGCTAAGCTGGGCATAAAAAGCGCTTAGAAGACAAATATATGAAATGTTCTCGCATGGGATGAGAGGACAACATACTTTGTATCCGAGATAGGCGAGCAACAACGCTTCCGTCAGAGATACCATCGCCAGAATCACCTGGATGACCCACAATTCCAACGGCCTTCTCACCCACAGAATCGCGTCCCAGTTGATGGTCGGGTGCTCCTGAAACTCCTCTTCCGTGAGATTTTGTGACACCAGAAACTCGGTCTTGTTTCCCGGTGTACAGCCGTAACTGGAAAAACGCAATACAGTTATCTTGTGGATATATTTGAAACTTCTGGCAGCAAAACAGGGTCACCGATATTGGCCTGTCTTGCTATCTTGCCGCCGCAAGATGATATTGCGTGTACCGTCAAAGATTGTTCGCAAGGCGCGTCTCAATGGTTAATTAAGAGTTTTCAGCCAAGTTTAAAGCCCGGAAACTAGAGAAATTATTTGCGGACGTTCAATTTTTCTTCTACGATTCACAAGAGTGTTTGTACGCTGGTAGATTTTGGAGCTCATTGCGATAAAAACGGAAGAGATAATGAGACAGTTTTTCATTAGCTCGAGCAATTTGTTAGAGTGCAAAATACGTTGTGCGAAGTAACTATCATAAGTTGCACTGAAAGGGAACACAATGCGTGTAATCCATATTTATATCTACGTAAAATAGCTACACGTATATGTCATATTCCACATGTATATATTCCGTGTCTATTTTTACGTCTAGAGGACTATATACGCGGTGTGTATCCACATTGACCAAGCTTGATATTGACCGCATGTTGCAGGGGCATTTATATCCCACCAGACTTTAACAATACTCGCACACATTCCTATCATACGTCTTATCTGTAACTATATCTTTAGTCAACACTTATTTAATTTTTTTTATCGTTCATTTTATATATATATATCCTTTGCGTTACATGACACTTCGGAACTATCTCCCCGTCGGCATTTACGATGAAAGTGTAATTGACGGGAAATGAAAAAAAAAACGAGGCGCAGTTTGGCAAGACGTGGATCGTTATGAAACATCAATTTTAATTGGAGCAACAACGCGATTTAGACTATGAAACTTACCATGCCGCATATGTAGGATCGCTGTCGGTAATGACCCTGAATATGTACAGGAAGCATGTCAGAAGCTTGAAGAAGAGGTTGGCCAGTCGGATCCTCAAGCCTGAAAGCATGATAGGAACGTCGAAATCAATTTCCTCTGCCGGAGTAACGATCAACTTGTGGAATAATAACGCATGCTCGAATTTCCGGTAACTCGAGTGGATAGGACTAGGCGGGGGAAGGCTCTGCCAAATATTTACTCGCTATCGTGGTCGTCGCTGCGGTTCCTGGCTTTCGCGTCAACTACGCACGACCACAATGGGCGCTCCCACAACGGCATTCTCACGCTCATTTTGCCTTGCTACTGCAGTTCTCTGTCGAGCGCCCATTTCGCTTTGTTGCGATATCTGCGATCGGCTGCCGTGCAAGGCGTCAAAAGAGCAAATTGCTTTGGCTCGCAGCTACAGGACTCTTACGCTAATGAAAATTGCGAGCTTACGTTGTTCTGACTTTTCCAGCGGTTACTTTGGGCGAATCAACCGTTATTTCTGTCTCACACTGTCAATCATTTCTAAAGTATTAAAAAAGGGAACTGATAATAAACACTGTTCCATTCGTGGGGAATCATTTTTCAATTAAAAAAGGTTTTGAAAAATTTACAAAATGAAGATTCCCTTTGGTACATTCTGTTAAAGACGACGCGTGAGTTAAGGTAATATTTCGTGTTAGAATGAATGAAAACAATTGACAATTGCGTAATTAGATTCACTGTAAGGTGTCAGAAATGATTGTCAGTGTCGCGTAAATATACTTATGTAGCAACGGAGTTGAGAATCAATACTCCGAGCAAACGTCGGCGAAAGTGTGTAATTATTTTTTGATTATGTTTCCCATTATAGAAGATTGTACTTAATTACTTATAAATTGTAGCGAGCGACCGATGTAGCCTGCATCGGTGAGACCGAGAATTCTGCTGGAATCGTTATTGCGGCTGTTTGTGCCGCATGAAAACATGAGACAAATCGATTGCGCGTAGAGAAAACTGTTGGCTTTTCAATTTCACTTGCCTGCTCGAAATTGTAGATCCTCATCTCGGGGGATGTTATAATTGTGATCCATCGGTCCCGCGGGTGTTCAACTCTTTCCCATTAAATGACGCTTTTAATTTACACCCGGCGTGCGAAACATTCTCATGCGAACATTTTTTATGACTGATCGTAACCAGTAAATCTCGGTTATCCGACGAACCGGTTCGATTATCATTAGCGTCGGTTAAGGAAATCAGGGTAGAAATTATTTATCGACAATCGGTCGAAAGCGTATCGGACGACTTGTTTGGAAATAGAAGAAGAAAAAGTTTGTGGAAGCGAAGAACATAAATTTCCCTTTTTAATTAACGTTATCGATTAATCCCATTTTCAGTGGTTTAACAAGAGAAAGGGCTAAACGAACGGGTTTCTTTGAGCGAAAGTTTCTCTTTGTCTTCGCGCTCTGGCAAAGGACCGTAGAGATCAGCGAAGTGTCGAGTTTCCCGTACCGATCGATTGTGAATTTAACGTCCCTCGACGGTTCGTACGCAGTAAAACAAACAAAGGACTCGGAGGCTCGAAAAGTTGTTAGCTACGCATTAAATTCGTCACCGCCTTCCGCACTGTTCGCCGAAATTATCGCGGGCACTTTGTCAGCCCTTCCGCTCGAAAACAATCAAACTTCGAAATGATCGATCATACGCATCTTCCTATTACACATTGATTAACTTTCGCTTGACTTTGTTCCGACAGGAAATGGAAAAGTTCTCGCGCGCACTTTCAACGATGCTCTGGCATTTCGGAGTCAGTTCGTTGTCGCGACGTCGACTATTTTTTGACTAAATCCGTTCGACATCTTGCATAACCCATAAACCATTTTGTATACTCATAAATATGGGAAGGCATTACCGACCTCATAGTGTACTATTTTATAGCAGAGATTACGCCAACATTATCTATGGTTTATATCCCATTAGAAATGGCTGATGGTTAACGATGTCGAACACCGCGGATATAGACGCGTGTATATTATTAAAACAATCTAAATATTGCATAACTTTAGTTTTCAACTCTGTTCTTCATGTCTTTGTTATTACTTTCTCAACGACGACGAGACACGCGAATATTTTCATTCGTTTGCAAAATACCTGTCACAGGCCAGTATTCTTCGTGTTTATTTATTACGCATTGTTTAAATATTATCGGAAGTTTGCAAACGGTCGTTGCATTTTTGCGCTCGTCAACGTGGCAAAGGCGACGGCATTTTTCGAAATCGTCGATCCGATTATTCATTCTCCGAATGCGAATGTCAAATCTTTAGCGTTCGAGGGTTTACCCCCGAGAAAAGCACCTTCTTTCCCGTTCGCGCCTTTACAACCGAGTTATAGAAGCGCGCTGAAATCTGTGAAAGTGTAAAAGTTTGCAAGTCCAGGAGTTCAGTTGTATTGTGAGCGTAAACAGAAAACCAGCTTGTATTTTTCCGCTCTCCGACGCGTACGCGGCTCTCTCGAATTCGCACTCTTTCCCCGTTCCTTTTCGAGCGAAATACAAACATTCATATCTTCGAGCTTCCCGTGCCCATTCGTACCAAGGACGCTGCCAAATAATTAACTTACTCGAGCGTTGGTTCTTGATGAAGTAGAGCTGGAGCCGTTCCTTGAATGTATTCTCGTTCACGTAATACTCGACTCGAACTCTGGAACAGAAAGAATAAACCATGTCATTCAAGCTGCCATTGAAATCTGCCAGACAAATAACGAGATAATACGAAAAATGAAATTTAACGCAAAATAGGCCGGCCGGGAAGTGCGCGTAATTAGGAAATTACCCCATTCAGTTTCTCCCGGAATACACCTGCCCTTGGCTCGCTTCTTTATTTCCATCACTTTTTCCCAGAATTTACAACACATTCATTAAATCGCGCATAGAGCGAGAAACTTAATTATACTTTGCTGACTTACGGCTACGCTAAACCCTTTTTGCGATAAAACTTCGGAGCACGTCCGACAGGCGCGTTTCGCAAATTTGTTAATTATCAGAATAAACGTTCTCGCAGATCCGTAAAAGATGCGCGTTGATTTTCCGCCGTTCCCTTCCGCGGTGTCGTTCGTGCTGTTTCAACCGCCGCGTTCAAAATGCTGCACGCGCATTCGCTCTATGTACATATTACCGGGGGATAAATTACACGCGCACGTTCGAGCGCCTGTAAACGTAACGCTGCCTTGCCCACGCCCGACCACCCACCCACCCCCCGTGAAACATGCGCCTTTTCTTCCCGACATAAAAGGAGACACTTTCTCCTCGAGTAAGCTCTCGCGAGCCGCGTGTATACGACTTCCTTCCACTTGTTCGGAGAAATACAAAGCAGTTTCGATAAGCCGCTGGAAAACGGGAGGAACCCTCGCACAGTCTATATATTATTTCTCCGCCTATGAATGCGCCGGCACATATCCACCGTCTGACGAGACCGCTTCGAATGCACCCTTTGCCGTCGAGCAAAAAACTGCGTAAGAAAGCTTCGGCAGCAACGCGACCATTTCCCTCGATAGAACGGTACCTCGTTTGTTTAACTTTGCCAAGTGACGATGATTTCGTCAAGACGTAAGTATCTTTATGGTTTGAGTAGCGGAATGAAAAACTTCCCGCGGGACGAGCCCCGCAATTTATTTCGTTAATTAACGCGATGAAAATGGAAAGTTGTCGCGCTATTTACGGTTTTTAAAGAGTGGCGGGTATTTTGGAGCAGGAGCATGCCGGAAATAGCAATGTACGTATAAAACGCCGAGGAATTAGTTTCCCCGACTGCGGTATGGAAGCAAAGAATTTCCAGTTCATTGTCGTTCGGCGGTATGTCATTTAGAGTCGGTCGTGCACCGCATGGTCTATTTTTAGAGCTGCAGAATGCGTTGCCGCTGCTTGGAATAGCGTCGCGTGACGTCACGACGTCGACAAGCCGTCTGTGGTTCACGATCGTTTCTAGTTCGCGAACTGGTTCTTTGACCCACATGAATATGCCGCGGCCGACAACGCCGCTGCTGAGATACGCAGCGCCCGAAATTACACGGGTAGGCAACGAACTCTGCCCGAAATCGTCGCTATTGCCCGGCTAACACGGCCCGGACGAACTTTCCACTCTCCTCGGCATCGAAACGCGGACAATGTGTCATTATCCGGGTAGTTTTCCTCTTTACCGTCGTGAAAGCAATCCTGAAGTGGAGATTTTCGAAAAGTGGGCCATTTAATTTCGGTTTTTTCTTCTCTTTCCTTCTCCTTCCTTTTTTGATTTTGCGAAAAGAAATCTTGCCAAACCGCAGCCGTCCCAGGGAAAAGCTGCTTCGTTTGTACAAGGCATACTGTCGTATAAATCACAGTCATTCTTACTCGGTGGAAAGTTCGCGAAGCAACTGTATGGAAGTGAATTCAACGCCTCTTTGAGTGGACAACGTCTGCTTTACAATTTAGACAATCCCAAGCGTTGCAACATTTCTCGCGGCTAATACGTGAATTTCAATTGGAATTCAACTTCCCCACGCACAGGAGAACTTCTCGAAGCGAAAGTATTTAAGAAGTTTTCAGTTTCATGTATCACCAGGGAACGCTACCCGAGCTTTGCCAAACGCATACGTGCACAGTGAAACGAAGCTCTTTACAGCTGTTCACATTTGCCGTCGTCCGTTGCTAAATCGTTCGTTCCCACCAACAATGCGGTATTAATTTGTTGCATTTGTTTCAACGAAATTCACACGCGATTTCGTAACAGATGTACAAGACGAGAGAAACTGTCGGAGGTGGCGTACCGTTACGAGCAGAAGGACATTGCGAGGCCGAAGTTGCATCGTATTTATTTTCCCAATCGCAGGAATCAAATGTATTCCGAAATCAGGGAGTAATCCCTGTATTACTCCTCCCCCTGACCGGTGTATCCGTTACGTGGAAATTTCGCCACAAGACCATCATGGACATACATTTCGGTTCATCCGTGGGGATTTGACATTTCCGCTTACCTCGTATTAAAGATTCTCGAGCGAATCGAATCCGGGCAGGTACAATTAATCTCCCAGTAGGGATCAATCGACCGAAAGAAGTTCGACTTCCGAAGACCTTCCGAGATTAATCGATTCTTTTGTCCGAACAGGAACGACTGAGGGAGGCGCGCGCGCGCGCACGGCTACGACTAGATGTTATCCATCCAGCTTATTCCGCTTTCTCGAGAAGACTCGCGACTTTTGCGGTCGTTACACCTGTCATTAAGGTTGTTGAACCAGGAGAGAGGCGAGGCGAACCGCGTGACGACGTTTCGCACTTTCACCCCCGATGGTTTTTTCATCGACGACGAGACCTGCTTGAATTCCCGCGAGGATAATCGAGGATTGTGTGCCAGGGAAACGCTACTGTGAAATAATAATCGGAGGAAGTGTGCCGATCCTTCGCATCCGACGGACTTTTCGTACATTTTTTGCAGTCGATCGCGCGTATTAATATCCGCGGTGTTTGCTCGGCCGTGCGGAATCGCTCGCGTTTTTGCCTACACAAATTTACTTTGCCCAGCGTTATGTATACGCTTTTAGCCGTGCTCGAAATTACCGCGGAAATCCCGGGAATTCGGCGTGTTCGCCGTGTGGCCAACGGTTTGTCAAAACAAGACGAATCGTCTAATAGACGGTATCGATTATTTGGACACGTTAACATTTCAATCTCTGGCGAGAGGCATCTCGCAGTCTTAGGAAACTCCATTAACCTGTCACCATTGTCTCAAAATATGGAATACAACTAAACCCGTAATGAATATGACAAGATTAAAAGTTTCCTTCGCTTTCAGCTGCTCCGATGTCGCCGGGTTGCTCAAACCGAGCGCATCTCTTCCGGCTAATTGTTGAAGGCATTAAAGAGGAATTGGACAGCGAGAACGAACGGATTAGATGTTGTACCAATCCCGAAATTAGCGGAGAAGTGTCACGGGTTACTAATTAAATTTCGATTTAATTAGAATCCCGTATAAATTTTTCCGTCTCTAAAACGAAACGACCGGTTTGGCATCAGTTATTTTATTCTTCTAATCTCTCCATATGCAAACTTTTACAAATAAAATATAAATAAATACTTTTTACTTATGACGAGGTTAATTGCGTTCATTTAAAGTTCAAGGATTTTCACCCTTTCGGCACGGTTTTAAGATCAATTGTTCAATTGAAATATAATAAAGTTCGCCGCGGAAAGTGACGTTTGGTCGTCGTATTTGCCACAGTAGTCGAAATAATCACTTATTCACGACAATCTGCGTTTTACGCGGTATTGAAAATCACGAGACCGAATTATCTGTCTCGTTCTCGTTCTTTCAACCTCGAACGCGCCATTCGGAGCACGATACGACGTAAATTGAGGAAGACGTCTCTTCGAGCAGGGGTTAAGCATCTCTCGCGCTCCCTCGCCTCTGCCCCGCGCTCTCTCCTTCTCGCTCTCTTTCGAACCCGAACGAGGGAATCATGCCGGAGAGCGAAGAATGAGTTATACTTCGGTGAAATATTTCCGCTCTCGCTTGTACGTGTGTCTTTTCTTTTACCCTCAATAGCGCGTAATTTCTTAAAGACAATCGAAATGTGATTTAAGCTGTAACAATAGTTACAAATTTACACATCCCAAACGAACAATGCGATTCCGATCATTTCTTTACATCCCCCGCAATTTTAATACTCGTTGGATCCGTTAATTTAACATTGGTTTTCCCATAATGCGCCATCTCGGTGATTAATTGCAATATCCAGAAGACGAGTAATAACTTGTCCATTTTCCTAACATTACAATCTGTCTTTTACGTCGACATTTCTTCAAGAAGTGTAGATGACGTAAAGAGCGTAAAGATCACGATGTACGCACTATGTCAAGGTGTACGACTGCTCTATTGATTTCAAAGACACGTACCGTGCGCCGTACACCTTGAACTTATTTAAACTTATTTGTGTCTAGTCTCTATAACTGAAAGCTAACTTAGGAAAACAAGCGCAAACTGGATAAGGATTTTCAATCGTGTACGAACGTTACTGACGCAACGGCCTCCTTTCCTTTCTCGCACTGGCCGTAATTTACGTCGCTATAGAACGCCGATTAATTTTTTTGCTAAATCACAAACACTGACCACTCTCCACAAATACACGATTAATTGAATACGCGGCTGCGAGTGGAACGAGCTAAGGTCACGTGCGCCTTTTACTAGTCGGAGCCGAGGACCATCGCGAAATATTCATATTCTCGCGCTGTTGTTCATAGTCGGATTAAAAATTCAGTTGCCGTTATCATTTGCCTAGAACTGGACGGTATAAAAAACTCTTCCCAGATAATATCTTACATATAGGTATGAAATCTCTCCCCGCGATACTTAATAGAGCGCATAGTTGGTAGGTACGCCGCTTTTATCGGATTGATGCGATCTTGACTTAACGCTTGACTTATCGTTTTCACCCCTCGAGAATGTGAATGGCACTACTTCCTTCCCTTTACTACATCGATAAACGAAATAAGTAAAACGACTCGGGCAGATACTTGCCGTGAAATTTATTCCCGTAATTACACTCGGACGAATATACCGAGAATCGACCAACCAACGCTCGCCAGGCTGGAGATACCACTTGGAATACCATCGTGGTATTGCAACGTTTACCCGGAACGTTTTACATCGATGATAATCTCGTTAGCGCGGTTTTCATTTATCCCGCGTACGCTTGGGACGGTGGGAACTTTTAAAAGGATAGATCTCTTCCCGGTTGCAGCTCCGGACAAATTAGATCGGTTGCCGAAGGAGGAGATAAAGTGTGGAAGACAGTTAAAGCGGGTTCCAAATGTGAGACAGTCCGGACGAATGCTCGGGGGTAATCGATTCCGTCGCACGGGGCCGAAAACGTTGACGTAAATGGCGACGAACGAGGAGCTATGAAAGTGGCGAAAACGGACGGGGAAAGGCAATGGATGGAACGTCCCTTGAAACGTTTGTCATTTCGGTTCGTCGTGTACGAAGCGAGCGGTGGTGGAGGGGGGCGTAACTGCATCGGGGTCATGCATTGAAAAGTGCAGGCAAATGCGAGACGCGGTTCTATTTCCGTCGGAATAATGCGATCAGGCGTCTGCGAGTAGAAAAGTCGGCAGTGAGAATCAACCGGTGTCGCGGATCAGTCGGACGGCCCGGGCGAGGGATGACGGACGATGCGGCACTTCCGCGTGCATTTCTTCGCTTTCCTCGCTCGGCCGCCGTCGTCCTGGTCGCCTTAGCACAAGCCGCAACTCGTGCGTCATACGGTTACGAGCCACTTGCTCGTATGATCGTAAATGGGTTATCGACGGGAAACATCGGGACACCGAATTCGTCCGGCTAATAGAGGAAACGGCTTCCACGACTGCCTGCGCAAAGCTCGAATGAATTATGCAGCCTCGGTCTCGGTCTCGCAGCCTTGTTTAACCGTCAATCGGGCTACCTGCAGTAACATCGATCCAGCAGGTGTGACCCACTATGCAACAGCACGCCGCACCGGCTTCGCCGAGTTCAATACGTCAAACTCTCTCCGTCAGGCCGAATTCTTATTGCCCTTTCAAGGCACCGCCGCGCTACCCCCATAACGGCCACGACGCACATGCGCCGCCCCGCCGCATCGCCCGCCCAATTAAAAACTTTCCTGATGGTTACTCAAACAATTTGCCGCTGCCGGAATTGCAGTTACAATGATATCGTCCCTCACCCCCACCCCCCGGGCGCGGCGAACGGAGATGAAACACGACGGTGGCGAATCGCGGTCTGGAATTTATGGACTTTTTCGGAGCAAAGCTCGATTTTCGTTTTACTTCGCGTAACAGCCCTTTCGATCAATCTCAATGCTTCGACGGTAATCGTTACCGCGAGTGCCAACGCTGACAGTTATTATTCCGACAATGACACGTTAATGCGCAATGATTGATGCGCGTCTGTCGTAAGTATCGACGACTGCTTTGCATTTTTATTTCGGGAAATGCGAGCCCGCTTCGCGCCTCGTCACGCGGCTAATCAGCGAAAATTCGTTAGTTGACAATTGATCAACAATCGTACAGTTTTATTATTGGATTCCGAGTTCACCGATGATCGGTCGCAGTTAAACAGAAATGCAAAATTCGTGTAATGAGCAAATGCGATTAACTTGTTCGACGTTTTTTCGTTATTTTCATTTTTTGTTCTACACTTCACCGTCGAATTAATTAGAAATGTAACAGAACTTTTACATTTAGCCTTCGATTACGCGGACGTGAATTTCCTACGTCGGTGGTGATTATCGAATGTATAACAGTTTTTTTTTTTTAAACGAATTCTTGTTTCGCTATTGCAATAAATTATTTCCTCCTTGAAAGCAATTCAGTATTCGCGCGCGTCTGTATTAACTAATTCGATTTGTCAAGATAGCCAGCGAGAAAAAGTAATCGATTTCGGGGATAACGTTCGATTCGGAAAGAACTGGATGTTTTAATACGTCGATCGCTGAATGGACGAAAGCGTCAAAATTATGCGTTATGGAAGCTGGATTCCGAGTCAGCAGTGCCGCACATACGATTTATGAGACTCGGCGCTGCGTGACTTTACGTGGAACTGATTTTATTTCTGGTGATAAACATGCGAGGGAATAAAGTAATGCTGAGAAATTGGTCAACACGAATGTTCAATTGAACGTGGTTGAAAAATAATTTATTTAAAAAGAGATCGAGCTCGATCTCGTAATTTTGAAAAATTACACGAACGTTCACGAAAACGCGATCAACGTATTTGTTTAACGATCATTATTTGCGTTCGCGTAGTACACTAACATTTTAATTACAGTGAATAATAGAAAATACCATTTTCTCGCATTCATTACACACTGCAAATAATGTGTCGCCGCATTTTTACCCAGTTCGAGCGATCGTTGCATACATTTTTCCTTCTCTGTTTAGCTTTCCGACCACGCTTTTGTATTCTGAATGCTAAAAGTAGTCAACGATCCGTGCCTGCCGCTGTAATACAGATACGAACGTGACGGGATCTCATGCGACAAAGTTGTGACATCAAGTGCAAATGTTGGAAAAGTCGACTCCGTACTATCTGTCTGATTCGATAGGCAGTGTTGCTGTTGTTATGTCGAACACGTCACTATCCAACTTCAGAGGTACACAAATGTCTCGTCACTGCGTTTCGAACGAAATTTACCAAATTTACGGCACACGCCGCGCGTCCTACGCGCTTATGCTCGCGATTCCGGACCAGAGAACATTTATCGATCAGCGGATTAAAATATGAACGTTTTCGTTATCTCTGGAAATTTCTTTTTTCTGTACGGAAGATTTTACCTTTTTCCTGCGAAAAGCTGAGTAAAAGCGAGCGCGTTGTACAAAAGTTAAATTCTGATTTTTGGCTTTCGGGACTGCCACGGGAGTGTTTAACTTCTTTTTACTTCGAGCATATTGCGAAACAATGTTGCAGCTCTGCGTATTTTCAACGTTTCGTGCCTTTAATCTTCCCAGGTTTTTGACATCTTTCTCGCAAATGGCTGTAGTATTTCTTTTCTCCGTCACGCTTTGCAAATATGGGATGATATCGTACGTAAATTACGTTGTACATTTTGTGCGAAGAATTAAAGTATTAATGCGAGGGATGAAAGTACAGTTTTCGAAGTGAAATAACGAAGCGATAAGCGAAAGAGAGCAAACATTTTCATTCTTTGCAATTCACATATCTGTTACGGATAAATTGTGCTCAGTTCATTATGACTTTTTCTTGGTTGAAAAACTGAAGTGCCGTTAGGAAAAGCCGTTTGCCAGCGCGATGATGAAAAAGCATGGAAAGAAAACCTTCATTCGAGCTCGATTTCACTGTTTCTGGCAATTTGTGGCAAACATTTAGAATATTTGAAAGAAGAAGAGCAGAGCAATTTTAATTGTTACGGTACCATTAAAAAAGAAGTAAAGATAAAAATAAGGAAAATGACAAAATTTTTGACACACGATTCTAACAGTAACTTTCTTTTAAAGGTCCATTAAATGTTGTCGGAAGCGGGCATTTTTT
>JABFPT010000100.1:36531-49902 GCA_022817245.1 Nixonia krombeini | reverse complement strand
TCGTAATGACTCAAATTAATTGTGCGTTGCAACATCAACATTTTCTTAGGATCGTTTGAACTTAGATGCAAAAATTTAGTTTTTGTTATTGGCGAGGACAGTGAAAATCACACGACCCTGCGATGATAGCATTTTTTGTATCCACCACTTTATCACAAATATAAATAAACAAATATCAGTATAATACGTGTATTTATTTTTTGCAGTAATACTCCGTATGGAAAGTGCAAGTTGAATATAAAAGTCGTGCAAAAATGTTGTACATAATGAAGATATTTATGGTTGTGTTCTTGAAACGTGATTTTTAATGCAGGGATGACAAAGCGGCGAGCTGATATGCGTTTTCGCGACGAATGACATGAAACTGGTCTGTCTACATCTAGTGCATGAGAATCGGCAAGTTAAATGTTATTGCGGCGACGAGAGGGAGAAGGAGAGGATAGAAAGAGGGACTAATAATAACGAAGAAAGGCACGTAAATGGGTCCAACGCAGCGGGGGACCAGAATGACGGCGCTCAGTGACCCAGGACGACGATCCGATCTACTTGGTTATTCATCTCGTGTTATATTCCGACGAAACCCGTCCAAATTCAGTCCGTCAAAATTATGTTACGCACCTTCCACCGGCTTTCCTCTCCTGCGACGACGTTTTCTTCTCCCGCTATCTTCGCAATTTCGACCACCGCGGAGATTGTATCGTAAAGATTTAAAATGTGAAACCGCTGATGTGGTAGCTCGAATTCCAGCCATTTGTTCGTGGAACTTGTCGACTAATTGGTCACCTTTTTCAGTCATAATAGCAATGCAGCATCGCTACTTCGCCAAGTTTTTACTTTGAAAGCAGTTCCGCGGATCGTTTCGTAATTCACCGTCGAGCTTTTATTACATTTTCGCAAACTTGCTCCGAAAACGAAAATGGTCCGAGCGAGCGGTAAATCTGCGGAGGAAGCGAATTCAAATGCGTCCGATGAAAGAGTCCGTCGGAAAGGATTCGTCGGTTACGTGACGCCGAGGAAATTATACGGCGAAAATCGTTTCTGCGAACGATCGCCTCCCCCGCAGAATTATGCGAGAATCGTTTAATCGCGTCGTGAATTGGCGGAGGGAGAAGGTCTCGGTCGCGGCCGATCGGTCGTCACGACAATTGGAGATCTATCCAGCGAGATCTTTTCTTCGTGGAATAAATATGTAAATCAGCGTTCTTAGATCCGGCGGCCGGTACACGCTCTTCCCCAAAGTATGGGCACGAGCCGTTCCGAGTCGTGACCTTTTCATCGGCCTCTCCGTCGCACTGTCGCCTCCGTTTACTTCTGCGGTCCTGTTCCGATATCGCGCTGAAACGTCGAACGCGAACCCACTGACCTCAAGTCGATTATCGGGCCTCAACTACAAGTGCCGCTACAAGTGCCATTGAATAATTCAGCGCGCGTAACCTCGCCGATTTGCACGAATGAATTCTGAACATGGGTAAGCGCGAGTCTGCAAAAGGAGCACCGAAGAAGGAAATTATTCTGCCATTTTTGTGGCAGGCGTTGGGAATTTTCCTATCCCAACATTACGACATTTGACTAATATTACAATAAAAATACATAATAATCGTGCTAAACGTCCAAGGGAGAATGTACACTTATTAATTTGAAACTATTAATGGTATTGAATATAGCCCGTAACTCTTGCAGACATTTTTTCACACTGCTGAACTTGCTATCCGACCATTCTAAATTCGAGTACCAAGAGATCCTGTTGCTAGGTAAGACGATAAGATGTCGCATTCGAGCCACGACCCAATAGTGCCAACCTAATCTTAACATGATGCTAGGAGAGTGCCCTTTTTGCTGGAATATTGCGTGTCACGGATGGCTCGTGGCGGTTTTCGCTCTTCGCTACTTAACGAACTTAACCTCCAGCAAGCTTGTGCTCAGGCAGCGGCTGGCAGCGAGGTCGTGGAAATTCTTAACGCTGTTAAGATATGTTAATTTTGTTTACCTATAAGCTATTAAAGTGGTTCTAACGTGCTTAAAGCTAAACCAGTTTAGTATTCGCTAGATGTGTTCACGTGGCATCCGCGGGGGACTGTGAAAGGGCGTGAAGGGGTGGACCAGCGATACTCTCGTGAGTACAGGATGAAGAGAAGCTGCAGGAGGCGAAGGAGAAGGTGGAAGAGTTGCAAACTTACCATTTCCTCTGATCTCGCCTTATCAAAGTCAGTCGATGACGTCACTTCCTAACAACCAATTTACTACTGGTTTATTTACACAAGTCGAGAAAAATTTGCAGGTGACGCAACGCGAAGGTTTACCGGCGCTAATGATCCCGTCGGCAAACGCTTCGGCATTATTAACAAGCTCGCAAGCGTCCGCCGTATTAGCGATCCCGACGCATCAGCCCCGCAACCTGCAGATATTCCACGAGATTCGAACTTGTATTTCCATCTCTTGTGCAGGTATTTGCAGCGATCACATAATGGAATTATACAGCGTGATTCATCCGGTCAAGGGTTTCGCGATAATCGACGACGTTTCACGAGCGTGGATACATTTTTACACCGGTTCGAGAGCGAAGATGCCCGTCGCTGAAATGGACTTTATTCGTTTACCACGGTGGAGAGTAAGATATACGACGTCGGCGAGTATTCCTTTTGTTAAACAAGAGCGTTACCGTAACATCCACGAAATAAATAAAAGTCGATGTATAAAAGTTTATCGACATTCGCGTCTGCGGAGCACGCATCCTGCATAATGCAGTGCCGTTACCGTACCCAGGCGACATTGTAGTCGTGTCTTAATGGCCTACGGAATCAAAGCGCGGAATTATTCCATAACTTTTACAAGCGAATAAATTTCGGTGACGAACGATCCCTTCGAACGTTTCAATTCACGTCGGTGCAAAGGCGCTTCTCTCTCCTAAGGACAAAGGACTCCTCCTCTCCGCGTAATCGTAACATTAATATTAGTGACGAACGAAAGGAGTAGCGGCTCGATATCGGGGCGGGATGCGGGCAGGGTTTGGGAGGTGGGAGGCGAGGGGTGCTTTTTCAATGGTCTCATGCTCGCCGTGGAATAGCGATTCTGCAAAACGCTGCGAGCCGAAGAGACACAAATGCGTTACGATGAAATACTCAACGACAGCGTATTCACGGCGGGTCGTTATGGTGGCTCTTTATGTCCACAACAAAGCATAAATATGGCTGATACGCCTAAGGCTGCCTTTGTGTGTCGCGTCTACCGGGTGATCCACTATCGAGATATCACCGGAGCGTGGGACGAAGGTCTCTGTGCGATCCCTTGCACTTATGAATCGCGGAGTAAAGTTAACCGTGCATCAAAGACTTTAATCCATGCATGCGGCGAAATAAAAATGTCATCATTCAGGACTGGATGCTAAGATGAATGCGTTCGGATGAAATCGGTAATGCGATCTTCGCACTGCAGCCTCGGGAAATGAGATTATTGTGCCGACGAGAACGAACAGCTTTGTTCGCCGATACATTTCTCATCGTTGATCAATATGTCATTGACTGGGGGTAAAATTCTACAGGATATACACGGAAACTTTTCTTAATTAAAACGTCCGCAAGGTCAAAAAATGTCTCTTCAGTCCGACAGCGTTAGTTTCCGCCAGTCGTAGCTGGCGGAGAAGTAGCAATGTGAACAGTATAGCAAACTACATAACTCAGTTAGTGGGTGACTCTTGTACGCCAAAACGCCGCCGACATCGCCGTATTTACAATTTTGCCGGGGCGTCGTTAAAAACTGTAAGTGTTGCTACTCGCGAATGTATCGTTCGAGTGACAACGGCCAATATCCGGTGTTCACTTCACGTGGCAATTCCGGCGACGAATCTGTCGCTGTCAGAGCAACGGGCAAAGCGTGTCTACACAGCGAGGCGTTATCGACCGCCTGATCAGCGATCTCGCGGCGGCTGAAATTTCGATATTTCCGCTCGCGCAGTTCTGGAACAATGACACTAGCAACTGGCAATCGGAAATATTCCGCGGATTATGAGTCACGAGCGATGTCGGTGTCTCGAAGTCGCGCGGCCGTCGCAGTCGATGCCAGAAATAATATTCGGTGGAAGGCGGGGGCGGCATCATCGGCCTAACGCACTATATTTATCCCATAGTAGGCACTGCATCTTTTCGGCGCGTTTCTGTTCGATCTTTGTTTCGGTCGGCTTTACGAGTCTTCGCGGCGCGACATAACTCCGGCCGCTTTATTGTACGGTAAAAAAGAGTTGCAATAAAGTTTACTATCGGTATCGCGTTTGTATATAAATTATCATTTACAGAAACTGTATCCGCGCCTACGATGTTTACAGCCACTTTTTATGGTCACCGCGACATTAATAAGGAGAGATAAAAAGGGGAAATTAAAGCCGGGCGAAAGAGGCTTTTGTTTCGGCGGAAGGTGGCGCGATCGGCCACGAGCCGGAAATCATAAATCATCGTGTATCGGGTAATTACGCATTCGTTTGATACGTAGCGGGATATTTATTATTGCGTCCATAGTCACAATCAATAATATTTCCACCATTAAAAACGCTCTCGCCTCCAGCTCACGCGCGCCTGATGGAATCTTCTGATTGATAAATTTGGCATCCAAGCGAGTTCAAAAAGCAGCATGGCCCTCGCATAGATTTGTCATCTCCACGATCGGTCCTGGATGCCGAGACAAATGCGGCCTCCGAGAGCGGCTAGTTGGCGGCGCGGCGTGCAGAGGGTTACGGGGGTCGGTGATAAACAGTGTCGCTCATTCACAATGGCCGGCGAACACGCATTAAAGCGGACTAATATGAAGTGTATTAATGCGCGCGGCATTGTCTAACCCCATACGTACACGGCTACTGTCGTGAGGGTCCACCTTTATCCCGCCATGGGGGGCCCGCGGCCTACGTACGCGCCGTGCCTTCTCGATATACCTGGTGACTCTTCATGGTGCCCCATTGCGATCCGCGTTACAGAAGCGCCGAGAAATTGATGGCCGGGCATAACTGCCCGCTCTGTCACACGCGAGCGGACCTCCTTCCTTCTCTATCGACTTACTTCGGCAGACAACGAATACTGTATTGCCAAACGAGCATGCCACCACTTTTATAATGTAACGGATGTTGAACGAACACCGCTCCACCTTGAAGATCCGTTCTTTTCGTTCCGTTTCTTTGAACTTTTTAATCGATACCACTTGAAGAACGGCTTGTCGCACCGACCATTGTTGTTTCATTGAATCCAAACGTAACCATCCTGGATGGAAGGACGGGGGTGCATATTTCAGAAGGGAAAACCAGCACTTTCTTCGTAAACGGACATTGACCACAGGAAAAATAGAATAATAGCTGTCGACAGAATTTCACGTGAGCTAAGTGAATTTCAGTAGATCACGTATCACACGAATTGATTGTCTGGCCAAATGACGTAAGCGTGTGCAGTTCTAACAAAATCAATCGCGGGGATACGGGCTTGTTGTGTTCACCGCCAGGCTAAATGATGAGGTCGGCGTGCAGCTCGCAAGCATAAATGATTGCCCGTGTTATGTTAAATATCCCGGGCCTGAAGCACGGCGTCTCACCCACACGTATTTGGACTCCCCCGCGTCGGAGGTGCCGGCGGATGTGGGGAAGGGGCGAGGCAGACGGCGGCGAAGAAGCGGCGGAAAGACGTTGGAGGGTGTGGAAACTGGAGGCGGGCAAAAGTTATTTATCTCGGACAACCGCAAACCTGGATTTTGAATAATTCGGCCGGAGAGCAGAGGGCAACCACCCTCCGGGTCCTCGCCACCGCGGTGTACACACCGAAGCGCGAGGCACGCGGGAAAGAATAAGCAAACGCGGTCACCTACGCAGCCGTTCCGAGGAAAAATAATTTGGTTAATTTGACGCAACCGCGTCTGGCCAAGAAATCAGAGTTTCATCGGAATGAAGCATCTCGCGAAACTCTTCCAACGGACTGGCTTTACGCGAAACGTGATAACGGCGCGTCCAACGGGAACTTTGAATCGTTGAAATGTTAACTTCGTTTGCCTCTTTATTCGTTTACACGTACTCGGGCAAAACATCGTTCTTTCTCGAGTAACTCACCCGAAGCGGAAGAATACTTTTTTTTGCGCGCCAATTAAATAATGAAATCACTAACTCGGGAATGGGAATAATCCCAATGATCTTTTTCTATAATGGAAACTAGCAGATACTGGTGTTTAAAAATGGTTCAGTTCTTTACTCCTCGAAACACAATATCCGGGCCTTATCAAATTCGCTGATCGTTGCAATAAGCTTCGAAGCCGGTGTTCACATCGGGATAAATAAAACTGACGATCGCCCGGAAAACGGTGGCCGGCAGCAGCAGCCGAGGAAAAAGACATATTAGAGACATCATAATGCCAGAGCGAGACTGTGTTCCAATTTATAACCGGATGATATCGCGATAGAGTTTCAGGTTCGGCGCATTGTATTCCATAGCGTCTCGTTCCTGGACGCTGCATCGGCCGTGACTTGGGTGGGTCCTGGCTCCTTGGTGGTCAGCTCAGGATATCCTTTTGATATCCTGTTAACTAATGCCCGCCATTCGTTACGATGCTGCCATGGCACGAGATATACTTTTTCCCGTGTAACGAAACTCTTTCTCTCTCGCCATCTCGCTTTCCCTCTCCATCCTCCGCCAGATGCGCGCAGCAAAGCAACGAGAGTCACGTTCCGAAATATCACTTCCACGCAGAATTTTTCTGTAATGACAACCGCAAAGCCGCGAATATCATACGATATGTCTTTCCATTCGTGTTTCGCACTCGCTATGCAACATTGTATAAAATGTATTTTGCTTCCCTTTTTGATGACTTCGCATAAGTAAACTCATTTTGCGTACTTTGACGAATACCGCGGTAACGAATCGGAACATTTAATGGAGCATTTCATGCGTAGCGGAAACTTCAGAGTTTGATTGATTGGTACGCATGAACGTTGTAGAATGTAAATCAATCTTGCGCATATACACGTTACACATCAACGTGTTTACTATGTGTGTGTGTTCGGCAGTATTTTTGAATTTCCATGTCGAAGTTTAGAAATTAGTGGCACATGTTGAAACAGGTCTTCCGATATTTAAAGGTAATGGTTGTAAACATGAATACATGCGTGTACTAAGTAAAACTTGAAGATTACACATTTCATACTAAATTTTATAACTGTTTAAAAAACATTTTATTGTATAAAAATAATTGATGTACGTGACCAACAAACTGAAAATCGTTATTGTCATCCTATTCATTTTCTGTAGCTTCCAGACAACGTCATGTACTCATAATCACTGGTAATTAGTACCAGTAATCTGTACATCCCAATGTATTATCTCACTGTATTACTTCCTTCTTCGATATGACGTTAATAAAAATTAGTTTGCACATCTTGGATTCAAAGAAACGCATCTTCCTCGATTAAGATTATCGTATTACCTTCTGTCGTGTTTCTCGAGCCTAGTATGTTATTCGAGTACAGTGTAATAGTTGTAAAAAACTGAAGCGCGAAAGTATCCCAATGACAACAAAGCACAAAGTAATACCTGTAAATGCGAGAATAGTGGGTTGAGCTGCCGCAAAAGAGCGGCATAAACGCGCGCGTCGAGGTTTTGAAGGAAGTGGGATGCAAAAAGAGAGGCGAGAAAAAATAGCGAATCCGTGGCGCTAGGGAAAAATCGATGACGGCGTTCGCGGTCGACATATAGTGTTCGGTGCATCCCATCGAAGTCGTCGATCGCGAGCTGGACGATCGGCAACCTGTTTTCCCTTTCCCCGGTAAGGAAACAGGTTCAAGAGCGTCTAAAGAGAAACTGATCGCTGGTGGGGCAGTGGAGAGTCCATCCTCGACAGGGTCAGTCTGGTAGGCGGTACCAACGAGAAGCCAAGCCTCCACCTCAGACGGACCTAACAATGGATTTGCAACAATGCAGTCGCCTAACAGATCCGGTCTCACCTCTCGTTTCCCCCGATGCCTCGTGTCCGATGAAACTCGATGGAGATGCGTCCGGCGATACGCGGCGAGCGAAAAAGCCGGCTGAGAAACGTCGATGTCGGCGTGAACGACGACCGAGTCTCGTCGTTCCGACGAGGAGAATGATTTTGCGGCAGTGGTCGAGAGGCTGGAGGCAAAACATATGTTTACAAACACGAAGAGCGGAAAAGGCGCGTGTACGCGGCTGTTTGAAAGGAGCTGGAACGACCAGTGAGTCACCGTGATCGTGGCCTCTTTACCTTGACTCCGGTCGTTCGCGATCGTGGCAACCACTGCAGGCTACCGTTCGTTCCCAGGGATCGCAAGATTGCGACGATCAAAGGCTCGAAAGACGCGGTGCCGAGCGACGACAACACCGTTTACGACCGCTCCAAGTGTCAAGCTCGATTATCAAGATCCCATTTAACGTCACACCTGGCCTGCGAAGCAAGCGATAATCACCGGGATCAAGTCGAAACTTGCGAACGCGACGCGAGCGATGTTAATTCGCTAAAGAGAATTTCATTAACACGCTTCTGCGAACCACTTGCGGATAATTGGATGTCCGACGTTCAATATCGCCCGCGATGACTGACGAATGAACCCGCGACGAGCACTCGGTGACATTAAAAGCGAGGCTGCGAGCCGCGGACGTCTCCCTCTCACTCTTTTAAATAAATTAATAATTTATATGACTTTTACTACGAGAACCGAGAGTGTCCGTTGATTAGTGGTTCGAGGAAGCACGAAGAAGCTATTAATTAGAGGTGTGTTCATCATTCAGCCTGTGGCGGGCTTGAAATTAAGCAATTAAAAACGTTCGCACTGTGTCTATGAATAATCGCGATATAAACTTCCAAAAACTTCTCCAAACGTGTCCGCTTTGATTTAAGCTGGCTGCCTCAGATTTAACAACCTTCGGATGATTCGGTGGAAACGCGGATTTTCAAAAATCCTTGTCTCCCCCTCCGATCGTGCGTAAGCGCGTCGCCGTGACCAGCCGCGTTCGCTTTAGCGCCTTGGACCGCGTGATCGACGTTGACTGGCATACGTCCGAGGCGTATACGAGGACGGCTCGTTGAACCCACTCGCTAACAAGCCCCATTGCCACTTTATTATCGCGCTCGGATCGCTCGGTTATAGCCACAAATCACGTAGAACTGGTTATTCAGCGCGTCATATACCTACCTGTGTGCCCCACCGGGTTAGGCATCCCAGAGCGTGGACTGGATTCTCGTAAACGCGGCTGGGACAGAGCGAAGAGTTTTCTGATTTAGTTACGAGCCGTGACAGAGCCGAAAGATCGCTTCAGATGTTTACTAATTGCGAGAAATATAGTCGCGCGTTGCTTTGCATTTTTCCTGACGTCAAACGGCGAGTGGAATTTCTAGCCTGTATCGCTGCAATTATGCGCGGTCGCGATGAACCGGTATTACCAATAATCTAGATTACGTCGCAATACAAGCCGATGTATGACTGCCGAAAAAATACTTTGAAAAACACCCGCTCTGCGTTTTATCATCGAAGAATGTGAATGTGATAGAGAAATGGAACAAGTTGTATTACGGTTCGATCATTCACATAGGTTTGTACACTTGTCAGAGGATAATAATTAAAATACCAGTTCTTACTGTTATTACCGGACAGGTGACATACGTTAAAGATGACGAAAGAACTGAATTTAACAAAATCAGACAATAAATAACAACCTCTGTTATGACTCGTTTTCATTTTTTATTGCTTTCCGTCATATTTTCATGTACTGCGAACACATTAAATAATTATTATTTAATTGTTACATTCTATTATTGTATTTGTTTCGGATATGTTATTTGATCTAGAGTTTAATACTTAAATATTCTTGTCTCTAAATTGATAATGAAAATAACTTTCTGTTACATATTTATAAAAATTTTTATTACAAAAGCGTAGACGGTTATGAGCGTTAAGATAATTATTAATTCGATAGAGATAAAAAACCCTATAAAGCGTTAATAACATTAGTTAAAAATATGAGGATGAGTTTAGGAAATTTTAAAATCCGCAAATAATACTTGTTACACATATATTATTATTGAAACTACACTCTAGACTATTATTAATGTCTAGACGTTTATTATAACTTTACTTTCAAAGGTAATGTATCGCAATACATCATGTATTTTTGGATTTGTATTATTTAAAATTTAATCTAATTTAGTGTCGAGCATACTTAAATAATATTAAAAATATGAGTCTACATTTTTCATAAATGTCTAACAAAATAAGAGATTATTGAAATAAAAGAGATAAATTGTCGAAAATAATATTACAAACGAAGCATAGAAAAGTGAAATATTTTGGAGTGAAATATTTCCAATTTTTCACTTCAAAATACGTCTCAAAACACGTAAGTAAAATTCAAGAAATATAATCAACATATCAACAGTTCATCGAAACTTTAAAAATCTTATACACTCCAGTTACAATGGTAAACATCAGTCATAACTGTAGGAGTAATGTTAAATGCTCTACAAATGAGATATCTTTTTCCGTTCTCAAGAATGCACGCATTGTTGATAAGAACAATATCTGGAGTTTTAAATGACGAATAGTGAAGACGTGGTGTGAAATAAAGGAATATCAGTGCGCAACATCAAGACGGTCGTCGCGATCAAATTTCGAAGTTGCGGAAGCCGGTATTTGCCAGATATAGCCGCGAGTTAAATCTCCGCGTATGACAAGAACAGATGTCTACAAGGCTTTGTTGGGCCTAGTTTGTGGCGAGGCGCCGTATAAGTCTCGCAGTACCCCGAACGAGAGAACCCCATAATAGATACACCCATACACGCGCGACCACCCCGTTCGAGATGCCTTTGAGGCCGAGAAACTTGGAAGAATAACGATATGGAGTATAAAGTCGGCCCGACGATAGTATATCTGTATCAATTGTATGCATATATGCGGCCCCGCGGTCGGCAGCCTGCTATGTACGTACCTGCCTACGTATATTTGTCGCGCCTAACCATTATATGGTTTATCGTCATTGTTCGGCACCGAGGGGGCACTCGCGCATACTTTCCGCGAGGCTACGACAGAAGTTAAGGATCCGCTCGACCGTAACCCCCATTAAACATCATAACCTTATGCGATCTTCATTTAAATACGATTATGGATAACACACCGCGCTCGAATATCAATTTGATATTCAAATGAACAATCTTTTGTTCGACGATCATTTTTCGATCGTTGAAATCGATGTGATTTGATGCTGCACTTTCTTTCGTTCCTTGTGCTCAATTCGAGAACAATTTCAAACGGTTCTTAATTTGAATTAAACGGAACGTTTGTACTTCACATACAGACTTCTGATTACAGTAAATCGTACTTGATACGTTTATGATAAACAAGAAATCATCGTTCCATTGTCAGTTATATTCATTACATTTAATAATCCAACAGTGAAATTTTGTTAAATTCTCTTCAAGAGCTACTGTTAAAATGGGTTATCTGATTTTCCTCATGTGTTGTAAAAATTATAAGAACATAGACAATAGTTAATGTTACACAACCGTATACATATGTAGGTTTGTACAGTTGACTTTGGTACAAGAAAAAAAAACAATAATACTAGCTCTTTTCTCTTCACATTTGGTTACAAATAATTTGGCCCTGTAAATAATTACTTCGAGACATATCGTGTTTCTCTTAAACGTTGAAAAAACCATTCATTGTCTGAGAATGAAAACTGTTGGTCGCTCTTTTCTGCTTACTTTCCAGAGATGAATGAAAATGTATCCTTGCTTTCGGTTCAATTGCCGTTTGAATGACAGACCAGTTTACCATTCATTTTTCCATACGTTAATATACATTGTCTTCCACCGTCATTGAAAATTCAGTGGCGCATTTTCCTGTGAGCTATATTGCAGAGGATAAAAAACGTGTCGACGGTGTAATGCCTCGTACTACGTTTTTTCCCCTGTTTAAAGAAGTACAAGAAAAGAGAAATAATCGCAGTAAATACAAGTTGGTATTGAATACAGACACGTTCGCCGCGTATTTTCAAGAAGCTTCGCGAGCGGCCGATCAGCGAGCGCGATCGGCAATAATTCAGTCGACCGATATTATTTCGAGATATTTATTGACCGGTTGGAACAATGGATCGATATTGTTTTCTGATTGGAAGAGTCGCCGCAATGCGTTACCCGCGGCCGATCTTGCTCGATGCAACGCAATGCCGCACGAGTACGTGTAGCAGTAGCCAACATGGTCGCGCTGTCTGGTATAAATAATATTCAATATGACGACGATGCGCGGCGGTTCTCTTTGTGCGTTTGGTATAGAAATGTCACCGATTACGTATCTTTAGATTATACGCGCTCGCCTTGTGCACCGTACCTCGCGCATACTTGCCCATCTCTTATCTACGACGGATTTCAACGTACGAGCTTCTTTCGCACTTTTTACGACTTCGCGAGCAACGCAGATCCGAGGACGCAGTTCTTAAAAGTCGACTTAGATTGCTTGAACTCCTGTGACAAAACGCCCGGAGAAAGTCGAAAAAAATTGTCGTATTTGTAACGAGGTTATATATGAATTTATTCACCTTACAACGTTTCACTTACATTTCTCGAACTGCTCAAGAACGTAATTTAATTGTCCGATATCCGCCGCTGAAACATTTTACACGGCAAAACCAAAATGCTTATGCACGTTTTATGAACATTTCAAGTTCCGCTTGACTATTTGTGTCACTTTATTTACATACATATACCTTATGTACACATATTTTTTACATATTCTGTTTAATTGCCTTGATACTACTTTGCATTTTAATATGTATATGTCGACTACCAGAAATTTTGTTTAAAGCGTATCAAAATTACACGTACAGTTTACTTTTGTCGTTCGAATTGTGATTTTAATTCCATATTACTTTGATTTCATTTCAACGTATGTATACCATTTAATCATTTAGAAGAAAACATTTGTCTTATAATAATTTACAGCTTTATCAGAATTAAATACGTTTACATATAATTTTGTTTATTGCAACAACAAATTTCTGAGTTTGTCTTTACTTTTTGGACATTCGAAAACAGTATCAAACTTTTACAATCTGGTTACGGGATATTAGGGTTGTTCCACTTTAATGAAAGGGCAATTCATGCGAAGACGGAAGCCATCGTTTTTTAAAGCTAGTAATGCGTGAAACAAGATATTCCTGTAATATCTGATCAATTTATCGCTTTACCAATAATTATCACTTATTTTAACCGCTGTTTACGGTTTAAAAAGATTAATTACTTATAATTTATAAAACATATTTATTATTTATAAAATTATTAAGACACGTGAGACTTTGTCAACTTTAATTTATTAACATTATCATAACATTGGTATAGGTAAAGAAAATA
>JABFPT010000099.1:33517-58683 GCA_022817245.1 Nixonia krombeini | reverse complement strand
TGAATTATGCAGCAATTTTTTCACCAGCCAATCGGGAGCGAGTTTCTCGCGCAAAAGTTCCATTCAGCTTAAATAATTACAAATATTTATGAGCATCGCTTTCCGAATATATTCGCACGTGATCATTATTTTTACTATCGATAAATTGAAAATACGAGCGTGACGCAATTTCGACAGAAATTGTTCAATTACGGGGAAATAAAAATAAAGTCTGTTCGTATAGTTGTGACAGTACTATGAACCAGAAAAGAGAGAAAAAGAAGGAGGAAAGGATAAAGAGAAAGGAAAAATGAGGGGGAAAGTGCGAGGGAGAGAAAGAGATCCTATGGAATTGCTAATGTTTGCTAATGCATTTCGAATGAAATTGTTTCTGGACTAAGTTCATTCTATCTTCTTAGTTGTTCCTGACGAAATCATATTCCTACGAATCTTTCTCCTTTTGTTTTAGAAACTTTCACACAACGCTGTTCAATTTCATCCCACGGCTAGCATTTATTTATCAAATGTCGAGACTCGATTTTGCTCGTAGCTCAGAAATTTAATCACGGAGGACCTGGTAACGCGAAATTCAAATGAAAAGATGGATTCAGCAAGTTTTAAGGTAACTGCTCTTATTATGCATCTTGATAACACGTTTTCATTATACTCGTGCGTAGATGCAGAAACAATTCACCACGTCGCAAGACATTTATCAACAATGGAGCCATTAAGGAATCTCCATCAAATTAATACCGACCGGATAAAATTATCATATCTTAAGGAGACTCGAGTTTCACATTAATACGTTTTATACAGACACGTACAGGAAACGCAAAGTGCCGCGCGGACTAAATCTAATGCAATTCCTGATTGTCAGAACTGACACTGATTAGTCTCTAATGCCTATTTACGAATGCATGCGCACACCTACAACTTGGATGGGATTAACTCTAATACGACAAACAGTTCACAGCTAAACCTCACGGTATTGCCTACGATACCTGAACCAATACGACACGGCCCTTATCGCTGTCTGACGTAGACGTTCGTTCGTTAACCTTTTGACATTTCGGGCACCTTTACTTATCAATTAAATTTGTAATTCATGCGCGAAATGACATTGTTGCAGTATTGTTACAATAATTAAGTATCAAATACATTTTCAAGCGCATCTTTGAAATTTGACAAAAAATTACGGACATGTTAAGAAGCGTTTGAGCACTGAAATGTATTTTAAATATACGCGTTTGAACATGGCTGTTTTTTTCTTTGTACGATTTTATTTTATTCAAGTGGTGAAATGTGCTTATATCTATAGTGTTTATTTCTCTAAACTTAGTGCATCTCGCACATACAAAAACCTGTGTAATTGCGGCTGCCATACAAAAAGCATGCGAATTGCCGCTCATACTTGACTCGATCCGAGCGCAATCTTTGTAATGTACTTCATAATTTACCATTTTACACAAAGGAAGGGTAATGTGAGCATCGCGCAAAACCGCCAATGCTTTCACGGAGAGATTCAAAGCCATTAAAATCCAGTTGCGAGGGTCAGGCAGAAAACAATGAAATTGCGAAATAATATGATTTCAACATTACGCTGAATGCCAGGTTATGCGGAAGCATAAAGATGATGATTAGTAATATTTATGCGTGCTAAATTCATCGCCGTATTAATCACCCGAAACTGCCCATAACGTTATGAGCGAGGGTTACGCGAATTACGACCGAAGATGCGAATACTTTCGTGAAATTTGAATTTAGTAAATCATATTTATCGAGCAATCTTTTTAAAAGTTATGAATCTGTATTTACGTACCGAACTATCGATCAGCGGGTAGTGAGCGTCAAAGACCTTTGCAACCGCTGAAAGGCTTAAAAAGAAGAGTACACGTTTCCTATGGAAAAAAACGAGGGCAAGTTCTTTGGCGGAATTTAGCTGTGGTGTCGTTAAAATCAACTCGATACCGAACGAGCACGAACATTGATCCATGAGCACGTCAACGAGTTGCAGGGAATTGGTAATTAATTTAGCCGCGGTTCGGACCATTCGCGTTTGAGGAAGTTTGCGCCAACGGTGGAGATTCGGGATTTCGCCGGGACGAGTGGAAACGTTACGATCCCGCACAGCCATTTCACTCCCACAAGACACGTGGGAGCGATTTATCATCCGGCGAGCGGAATAAACAAACGGCGGTGTGGAACTTTTCTGAATTCGATTATACGGAAGTGTCGATAACACTAACGCGTATGAATTATGCGAGCTGACGTGGCATGCGCGGGGAAAGAAGTTCGCGCTGTCAATTACAATTTCTCGCGATAATTGTCATGTACGCGTCAACAGCGAATATCATTTGGAGAAAACGTAGCTGGGTTTCGACCGCAACTTTCGACTAAAGTTGAACGAACAAGTACAAGGAATAATTGAAGGACACCACTAGTTCAGTTTCATCTATGAGGTGGATGACCAGTCAAACCTCCGGCAGTTGCTAAAAATAGCGAATTCGCTAACGTTATCGTCCCGAGTTGTTAACGAACAAAATTTTATCCGACGATTATGAGACTGTTATGTCGACTAAGCTGAGAATAAACGCGCAACTGACGCACCAAACATTCTACAATATATCTCTACAAGTTACGTGATATTAATAACATTGGTTAATGGAGTTATAGACTTAGCAAATCCAATCAACAATCAGTCCCGTCGAGGCAACGTCAACATTTACAAGTAGTTTTCAACACGATCTATAATACCTACACGACCTTTTCATGCTTCACTACGTTCTGCATTCCACCTTCACCGTCAGTTAGTAATTGAGTCAAAGTACCACAATGCAACAATTTACGGTAAGATTTTGTTTCCACATGTCCGAATAAGTACTGGTTGTATAACGCGCAGATGGTCGAGCTGTGATGCGCAACAAATTGATGCGCTCGAGTACAAGTGTCAGTTAATCGTAGATTAGTTAGATGCTGTAGGATGTAAGGACATGACAGTAGTGAATCCAAATAGACGCCGGCCGCTGGGCATTGAACATCAGTAGTGATGGAACCGCTTGGTCTGGCCACACACGCTGCTGCCGTCGCTGCTACTGCTCATGCCAAGTATATAGTCGGCTATACGTGAGCGACGTAACAAAACAGTCACATCTCCTACAAAAACTTGAATTTAAGTCATTTTTGTAGCTTTACTGTTTTATACAACCCACGATGTAATGTAATAGGGGCAAATTGATTTCAGTTTGCTAGACTCTATTTGTTCTAACATGAGAAGTATTTGCAGTTGATTTCGTTCAAACATCCTGTGTAATATTATTGTTTGCATACGAGACAGCTGATATATATATATACATATCTGATTGCAGTGTTACATTATTTCATTTTTTTACTACATTTGTCAAGCGTACACTTTTGTTAAACACAAAAAAAAGTCAATGAGGAAATTTTAATACACCGTGAGTCACATGGGCGGAAAAAGCGCAAACGCCAGGAAATCTTTTTGATGTTCGCTTCTACGATGTCATTGGCGTTGCACTGAAAAGAATCTGTCGTCGACTACAGGCCGATCACTGAATCCTGGCCCAGTTTCCAGGAGCTCTCTGTTCACGAAGGTGGATATCAATGACCTCCTCACCACACTCATCTTCGGTTCAGTTACCTTAGAGAGCAGCTATTTCGCGTTTCGAGAGAAGTGGATTTTTCATCCTCTCACGAAAGATTCTCACGATAATTATCAAACCATAATGAGTCGTTCTCACTCGTCGACCAAGGACATTTAGAGGAAAAGTACCTCTATCCAATGAGTGAATACAACGTTTATTATTGAACTTGATTTACTTCCTGTTTCCTATTTACGCGCGACCGTAGATGCGCATCTATCTAAACGGAAACATTCTAGCTTGTATTTCCCATCAGTGTGTTTTAGTTTGGAATATTCGTAGGCGATGTTCCGCAAGAATCGTGGCGCGCACTGTGAAACGAGAACGTCGGAAGTGTACAGAAATAGTTGGTGGACGAGCGATGCGACTGAAACGCAATCATGTCGCCACCGTCGGGGACCATTTGACGTGAGAACCCATTACGGAAAATTGAGCGCTGTTGAAGGGTGAGCAACCCCTGAAACTGTCGACTCTCCGGGGAAAACTGGGCTTCTGAAATGTTGTGCTTGCAGTTCGATATACCGCTGCTGCGGCTTGCGTCGATGGGCTGGTTGCCGCGGATCTATCGCACTTCCAAATGCAACTTCGACATTTTGGATTACCACTGAAACGATGTCAATGAGCCGTGTCCGCTTTTCCCGTATTACCGAGGTTTATAAATGCCGCTTCTTATGTCGCAACCCAGTGCGGCATCAGCGTTATACCCGAATGTAATCAGTAACGAGGAATGGCAAATATTGCATTCCGACGCAATAACTTTCCTATTTACCGCGATAAATGCAATTAGTCGTATCGACAAATTTTCACCTATATGTTGTATATGTGGACATTTCGTTGCACGAGCAAATCGTACATGCAAGTAATGTCTAGAATCGCTCGTGCCTCGAAGGAAATAAAAGCATCTATGTGTATTCGAAAACGCAAACATTGACGCCGTGTGCAGGAATGGAGATGCTACGAAAAGCGCCTGTCGTATTGGTATTCAAGTCGTCAGCCTCTATGTGCCGCAAAAGAACCGTCTCTCAAGTTACCTTGTTTTATTTAGCAGCTCGCGTAATAAAATCATGTAATCAAGTGACTACTTTGCAGTTTAACCGCACTAGAATCTACACTGTAGAAAGCAAACGTTTTCCAACATTATAAGGCGTTCGATATTCCCTTTTATTCTCTTCTTTATTATTATTTGCCTTCACATGTTCTGACAGAAATATGTTATATCATGGTAGCGCTTCTGCTCTGAATAATGGTCGCGCGTGATAATAAACGATTTCCACAGTTTGACGAATGTTTTTCTGCGATTTGGAATAATTCTCATATATTTGATAGATCGCAGTATTGTGTTCTCATTTTAACCAGACATATTTTTCTATTGGATATTTCATCTTAACTTTATTTTATACATACGAAGTTTGTTTATTTTATACTTATAAAAATGCAATTGTATTCAGAACAGGAGTGGTAAAGAAAGTAAATATTAATGGTTAATGATTATTATGGGCAAGACACTTTTAATGGTCACTGTAAACACAACTTATTATATGATCTATATTTTTGAGTCTCATTATTAACGTCTAAGGCACACGTTCAGTTACGTTTCCCACCGTTGTTTTACTTACGTATTACGCTTCTTGAATTAGCGAGTTTCTGTTTTTTGATTTAGTTATATTCTTAAGTAAGGAAAAATGCGATGTAACAAAAACCAAGCAAACAGACTGCTGTTTTTTCAAGACGTTATATGAAATTTAAATGACGATGCAAAAATCAAACCGTGGGTGCCTCTAAGGATCATCCGCGTTTACTTTGCATGCAAAAGTTGGCAAACTCCTGAAAGAGGAGACTTTGTACGAGTGCAAAGAATCATTATTCAACGTTCTAGAAATGACGCAAGTTTTAAATGACTTTTCTACAATGAATTGTAACAATTAACAGTGTTTGTCATTTTACATAAAAGATACATTTTTATTTATACATCAAAAGATACTATTAAATATGAAAAACGTCGCCGATAAGTTTACATATGAAATACACGCATCATGTAATATTTTAGGGGTACTATGATGAACGTTATGCACGCCTGAATTAATATAAACCTTAAGATTTCGAAGCAAATTGGAAGCATAACTTTGAAAGCAACCATGGCGATAATTTCATACATTTTTTAAAGATATTATTTAGGTATAAATGTTATGTTGAAAAAATTTCAGTGATATTTTTGACCCAACTCTGCAAAAAACAATATACTCATGAATTACAAATTATGTTGCATATTTAATAGATAAAATATTAAACTCACATATGCATGTACATATACTTTATTTCTTTGACGTGAGTGAAATGTTTAACAATTGCAATACGAATGTAGAAACTTCCGTGTAAAACATTCACAAGTGACTAATAAGCTTCGCTTTATTGACATATAGTGCAGTACTTTTCACTTTACTTATAAAGAGATAAAGTTCGTGACGTAAGTTCGATAACTTCGGTTAGAAAGTGCTGGTTGCTTAACAGGAAAAGAATACCGCATTACACAACAGTATAATTCCATAATTCCGCGTAAATGAAGAACATAGTAAATCGCGTTTTATGAACTCAATTGCGTTAATTATTTTACAGAACATTAATATGACCGAGCGAAGTCTACCAGTTAAAATATTCTCAGAAATTGTTAATTAAATTCCACGCATCACACGCATGGTAGATATATGCGGAAATTCACATCAGTTTGACAAGCAAAACAGGAGAGTAGATCTGTAGCATTTCCACCGCAATCAGAACAACGATTTTCCTCACGTACACATGCTTGGTAACAATACTGTTGTTATGATTACTAGCTTTGGTTGTAGAACGTACATATTGCGGGAATAATGAAGAATGCGAGAAGATGGATACAGCTAATAAATGGAGCCAACGAAAAAATATCCAAGCTAAGTATCTAAATTAAAAATACGGGAATATAAAAAAAAATGTTTATATAAGTTAAGAATTTTTAACAAAATGGGAAATGGAAGATATCGCTATTTACTGTTAATTGATATTCAATAATGATAATTAAAAATTGAAACATTTAAAGAGTTAATGAATATACTGCAATAGTCACGTATTGCAAAAATTTTACTATTTTATTATTTACTATTTACTGAACACTTGCAATAAATGAACATATGAATATGTGAGTATAACATGCTATAAAAGTAATATAAGTAGAAACAATCTGAATTGGTGTGTATCTGAATAGTTAAACAAAGCTTGGCCTGATAAATGAAATCTAAAGGCACCTGCTTAGTAATGTGTCACCAAATACGGCCTGTGCATTATACAATAATACACTCATTTTTCCGCAGTGAAGTACTTTGAAATGCTTACATTAGAAAACATCGGTTGTTTACACGAGAACTTTATCTTTACATCTTCTCAATAAAGCAAACAATAATTCCTTTCAAACGAATGATTCAACTTATATCACAAATTATATCACAGTAAGGAACCGTTAATTATTTAATCAATAAATTCTATATATAACGATCGAATATCATTGAAGCAAGAAACTGCTTTATTGACACTCAAGTGTCATTGCAAGTGGAAAAATATTGATAGACTGTAGATAACTTTTACACTCAATAGTTTGTTGTTTCAACGAGCAACTTAGTGCCGAAGGCAAAGTTCAGCCGTCCAGGAAAAATTGCGATAAAAATATCAGACGCAATTAGAAGTAAGATAAAAGTTGTCGTAATGTCGACGTTACCTCAGATGAAAAAACAATAAATCAGCAGGTCCTCCGCAGTCATAAAAAAAGATGTGGAACGAATATGTAAAACGTAATCTGAAATACGAACTGCTTTTTGTTGTTTTGCAGAGAAAAATGTATACTCAATCACGAGGCGTATCGAGCAAGGGTGAGAAGAGAAATTCGCTTTTGACGTTAAAATATACAGACGCATGACCACGAGTCACCGTGGTTGCGGGTCTCGTGTTTCCGAGAAGACAGAAAGGGTCATTCGTAACGGAAGCGGATGTCGGAATCCACGATGGAGGATTTCCCCGTGACTGATGAACCACTTAGCGCGCTCTTCGAAGTTGTAACTATTGATTATACTGCAATATCCGACTTAGGTGGACATCGCGGCGGGGAAAGGAGAAGTAAGAAGAAGAGTAAGTAGGCAGTTTGAAACTATGAGTACTACTTTGCCCATACACCGATGAGCGTTCTGTGAAGTGTTACCGCTTATCACAGTGATCAAACATTGTACAAGCGCGGTACATATCTCAACATATTCACTGTATAATTGAACCCTGCTCAAGAATAATGTGTCGCGCGCGCTGTACATCAAGTAGACTGTAATACGTTGTTCCTTAACCTGCTTCAATTAATGTTATTAATTTAGCGGTTACTCGCATTCTCGTAAATATTGATGTGGATGGAGATTTTAATCGCCCAACGAATCTAATTCATGGAAGAAATTAAACAGGAATAATTTGAGCGTATTAATCAGGTTTAAGAACCCTCGGAAGTGTAACGCAGAAGGACTTGTGGATGGGCAAAGAAGGAATTTTCGCGCCATTTGTTTTGCCCATATTAGTGGCAGTAAAGCCCGAATCGGCGAAATAAAAATGTGTAATTAAATTGGGCTTATTTGTTAAGGGACTTATTGCATGTAAACACTAAGTCCTGCAGGTTTTATATTCTACCTTGCCTAAGAAAACGATTGTGGCATAAATGAATTAATAAAAACGTTTACTTTAGTAACGTTTCAAAAATGAATGTAGAAGCGAATTCATATAAATATCGCATGGCTTACAAGAACGATCATCCACGTATTTTTATAATTAAGTTTCCAAAACATAGTTTAATAATTACAGAAAAGATAAAACTAACAATTTGAAGTGAATGTTTAACGTAAATTTAACAAATAGTATAAAAATCATATTATTGTTGAACAGTGTTGTTGGAAATTGCAATTTTCTTTACATAAAAGCAAAGATATTTTCATTTTCATTGAAGCACCTGTTTAAATAACGACCGTAGCAATACATTAACGATGTTACATCGTTCCAGGTCGTTATACCGCGAATTATGATAACGCGCTCGAGGCAGGTACGAGTATCATCAACAGCTCCAAAGGAGGAACAAGTTTTCACCGCACCACGTATTAAGCTACGAAAGTTTTTTTCCTGGCTCGAGTGTGAGTCAGAACTGTAAAGGGGGCCCTCGGGGAAACTTGATACAGTATTGTCGAGTAACAAACGTAATAATGCAGACGGTACACTTCCCTTTCGTGCTGACCGGGCTCAGCGCACGAGAAGCTTGCAGCTTCTTCATCACTCGCATGCTTCTGCACTGCTGTTTATCGCAAAGCACCGAGAGTCGGTGCACCGTCACGCTAATGGCAACAAATTGACCTAAGACACGAAGGAAAAAACAATTATTTACGTTTTTCCAGTCGTTGATGGAAACGACGCTTCACCTCGAAGGAACCTTTCACCCCCGCAATGTCGCGAGAATGAATATTTCGAGTGGAAGAAAATGGAAGAAAAACTTCGGGCAATCACAGCCGTATGCTTGTATGATAATCCCTGTTCATTTGACTGTATTCCGCGCATCTGTACGTTCGCGAGTGATAAATTCAATATCAATCATTTATTTCCACCGGATTCATTCATCTTGTTACTCTGCGAAAGATTGATCGTTGCTTGTTAAGCGCAAATTCATGCTCGAATGTAACTTCGTGAATTCAATCCCGGTTCCCATGAGGTGGAGCAATTTCGACATTTCACAGAGAATCCGGCACTGCAATCTCCCAAAGAAACGGCTCTTCTATAATTTACACAATACGCCGTGCTGTGCGTTGCACCACGGCGTGCATGTGCCGCAGTGCAATACGATCCACTGAGGCGCGATCTCGTTCCCCTTTGTAGAAATGCATAGCTGTGTGCGTTTGACTCGCGCAATACAGTTTAGAGCGATTTTTTTTACGAAATTCGTTTTTACACATTTACACATTACATGTTCTGCCGCTTCTTTTGCCAGCCTTTCGAAATACGCGTGCATGGATTTTATATGCAGCAAGCCGACTGTGTGTTTCAAACTCGTGAAATTAGATTGTCATGTGAATAAGTAAAGAGTAATCGATAGTGATGTAAAGATAACTTACACATTTCTTTTGCTAAAAATACGTAATTCATGTATAAAGGTATTTTGAAATTTCATGTATAAGTATAAAATATTGTATGCTGTATAATGGAATACAATTGTCCGGAAAATAAGTATATGCGATGGCTTTGTAAAACGAATAAAAGGAAAGTGGCTAATGAACGTGGGAAAGAATACGAGAGATTTAATTAAAATTCACTTTGGTAGTTTCGTCCAGTGTGTACGTATGGTCGTGGTTTCGCGGATAATAGGCTACCGGTCGTTTCAGGGCGAGAAGTTAGGTGAGATGTTGGTTGGTCAGGAGAAAAGAGAGGAGGTCGGCGTGATGTGCTAGACGCTAAATTAGGAAACTCGGTTGGTGCAGTACACTTGAAACTATTGCGAACAAAAGTAGGTCTAGATGGACAAGGTTTGTTCCCAGCCAGCCATGGAGGATGCAATAGTCAAGAAAGCCTGACAGATATCGCGAATATCCCGGCTTTCCATTGAACAATCACATTTGAGGTACGAACATGCACGGCATTAACGTCTGTGCAATAGACTAATAACATTCGGAACCAACTTTCAATGTAAAATGAAATTTTCCCAGAAATTGAAATTTCAATGTAGAAGTAAAACTACCAATTACGTAATGCAGCGGCGACACTTCAGTTCTTCAATCTGAGTAATGTAATTAATTGTAATACACAAAACACTTCTTTTGACACGTATAGAAATAAGTAGACTAGATAATTTTGCAATTGTGTAATCTTTATGCATCGCTATTAAAAAAATTCGCCGTGCAATTAATTTTTTTTTATCACATTTCAAATCATATAAGAAAGTCACGTTGCAGAAAACTTCCTGCGCCGTCTGCCTCTTTGCCCCGTTGCAAGAAAGTGCCTAAGAGGATTCATGACAAGAAGAGTCGCTAAGCCCGTACACGATGCTTACGAATATTCCAAATACCACAACGAAGGCCGTGAGCGTAAACACTGTTTCGTCATATTCTGTTTAAAGTTGTAAAGTAATGTTTAATCACTCTAAAATATACACCTCAAGTTTGCGTTATTACCGCAGCGTAATTTCGTTTACCTTTTACGTCAACTTAGTGGAACTCACAATTTCCAGCATATATTATTTTCTTATCGTAGATGTAAAAAAAGCTCTTACTTTCATCTTCCTCGTCCTCTTTGTTCCCCAATGTCGTTTCCTCCTTCCTCAATCGTTGCATTTCGCAAACTTTTCCTCGCCTCTTGTAAGAATCCGCGCGAAGTCGACAAATGTAACCAAAGGCAAGAAGGAAAAATTTACTAGCTCGTCACGATTTACCTTCGTTATCGGTCTCTCTGAAAGCGGGCCAGCATTGTAAAGTCAATGTGGAAGTTACAGGGAAACCAACTAACTGATTCTATTCGCGGTGTTAATTCGGTTTCAGTTCGTCATCCCATTGCCGTTAAGGAAGAAGGTCAAACCGAAACAACTTTCGCAAGTATCCTTAGCACATGGTTTGATAGTCCTTGTTCTAAATCTACTCCAATGGCATTGCCATCTTTTTGGTCAAAAACTGGACAGGTGAGTGATATTCATGCATAAAAGTTTCATTAGAACACGTTCATGAAATATTCTCAAGTTCATTGCCCCTTCGAAATCCAATTTCATTTGCTGCAAAGTAATATAGAAATAATTTTAAATTACCTTTACTTCGTTTACTTTTATCAGTTTTATAATAAGGTGATGACATAGCTAACTAGAGGATGTCCTTCGTTAATCAATTTATCCTAAAGCCTTCTTCAACTTGTTTACACTTTTAGCTCCGTAGCATTCAATTATTTTATTTCGTTATTTCTTTGTCTAGTCTGGGTCTTCGTTGCAATGACCGACTCCGTTAGACCTTCGATCGATCGACACGCGGAGATTGACTCTAAAAATCGACAGTTCCGACAGTATCGGGAATGGCCGGTGTCGTTTCTGTTTCCGCTACCTTCGTAGATTCGCCGGGATTAACGTCCTTCGTTGTAGCCCTGCGCTTATCTGAGAACGCGTGAAAATGAGAGACAATACTTATTTTCAACATAGTTTTGGAAATTCCTCTTTTCAATCTAAGCTTAATGTTACCTAATAAAAGAAAAATAGCGAAAGAATAAGACAACATTCGCGCTTTTGTATCTGCATGTCTTCTACTCGACTGTTTAGCAGAGTTTTAAGTTAATGGAATATGGTGAAAATGACGCCTCTCTGGGGTAATTTACAACCAAGAAGAATGAAAACGAAAACATGTATTTCATCTTTGGATACGTTTCTCACTAGCTTCCACTGCTTACAAGCATCATGACAGAAAACGAAGGAACGTTCAAAATTTATGTTGGTTGAACTGTTTCGCATGTTCAAGTAACGCGTGACATAAAATGCAAGTGAAAAATATGTAAGATGTTTGAGAAAAACGTGTCTTTCAAAAGAAAAATTGTATAATATTTTGTATAAATTACTTTTTTCGTTAAAAATAAAAAATATACAAAGCTATTCTATGTAAATACATTTAGTCATATTCCATTAATTTTTTATGTATTACTTATAGTTGACAGTATTTTTAGACTAACATTCACATGCGCAGAGTAAGTGTTAGTTAACGTGTGATAAATTGAAAATTAAATTTTTATAAAACCTCTGGCAGCTCTTGCTTTTGCACGTAAACGGAAATCTCTGTGACAATTATCCTCCTTTGTACATCCTATGGTGGGCTGTCTCACTCTTTCCTATATCGACAGACATATCTTTATGTCTACATGTGTTTTGCTCATTACACAATAATGTGAATTCCCATGTATTCGCCACAATCATTGCAATTTGCGAACAGGTACAAATAACTCAAATATATTTGTACCCACATTATTACTGCATGTACATAAACCTTTTTATGTATATATACGAATTTCGTTCTCATACATAACAAGTAAATGTTATTCTTGTTATATCATGATATATCGATTTAGTATATTCTACGTAACAAACTTTTATATGTTTACTCTAAAGCAGGTCTGGTCAACCCATATTTCTATTGAAACTTTTATTTCTCTTTGTATGTATACACAAAATATTAAATAAAAAAAATGTTCATGTGTCACTGTTATAATCCGCACGTGAATTTAGAATTTTTATGTAATTACAATTTTAGTATTAGAGTAATAAAATATACTTGGCGGTAAACATGATTGGTAATCGGTAAGGATACTGTTCACTTTTTTTCTTCGAACTTAAGTTGTGAAGCTTTTCAGTTCGTCAAATCGAACGTAACGAATATGCCACTATCGATAACCAGTGAATCACTTTGAATTATGAGAGAAGCATGAAAAATAGCTCGCTAATATTGACTTGAACACGAAAGAATCATAACAAGGAAAAACAGATTGGGCTCGTAAAAACGAAGTGACCAATTTGACGTAAAAAAAGTAAAAATTAAAAAGAATTTAAAAACTTTTTGAATTAGCATTTTCTTCTATATGCAAAATTACATCATACAATAAGTAATATGAAGTATTATAAGTTTTAAAAAGCATATAACTTAGCAGGTATTATAATGAAATTAAGAATATGTTATTCGCATAACAGTTACGGTGAAGTTGTATATAGAGAAACGCGCAATACAGTTTGACTTACGATGGAAAGCTATAGTGTTTTAGTGTCACGAGTCATTGCAAAAAACCAATCGAAAAGTATCTAGAAGCAGCGTAGTACTTTTATTTCATGTCGTAATAGAATCAGAATCGATTATATTCTAGTGTTAGTTGTTGTTTTCTTTTTTAAAAGTTCCAATAAAAATTACGAAAGTAATAATACCAGTTTACTCAAAACATTTATGAAAGTACTATTAATGACAACCTCCGGTAAAATTTGAGCGCAAAGTTAGCTGTATTGCGTAGTTCAATGCGGTGGAACTTTTTGATATGTAATGTGAAAAGTATGAGTGTTGCTCTCATGATACTCAAATATGCTGTGAACGTGCTCCTCAAACATTTATTAATGAGTACTTGAAATAATATGTACATTAAATGTGTTTAACACATATTTTGGATACGTAACTTAAATAACTTGCAATGAGGTGATAGTATACATGATAATGTAATATAACACAATAATAGTATAAATATAACAAAATAAAAATATAACCGTTTGACTATTTAATAAGAAATATATAGAAGTATAAAAATGAAATGAAATTATTAATGAAAATAGAGAAGTTTAGACTCGACAATGCAAATAACAAATGCTTGTGTCATTATTTCCTATATAAAAGCATTATTTATAGAGTCCACTGAAAGTTGTTTCGTTTGTAATTGGTAGGGAATAAAAAAAAATCATTTTTTTAACACCGAAAGACTGGAAAAATTACACGCCATATGAAATATAAATTGAACGAACGTCCTCGATAAGATAATTAATAAAAAGATGAAAATCTGGCCTGGCAAAAGTCCATAGCAAAATGGTGATGAGTCGCTGCGTCAGCCGTTGCTTCCATAGCGTGATCATAAATCATACTTTTGCTTTCAGCGTTTTCAGCGTTTTCGGCTTTTATCGCGCGAACTTCTAAATACATTTTCTAAATTTCGATGAAAAACTGTCACATTAACCACGCGAGCTTATGAACGATCTTTACTAGATAAGTACAAAACGTAGGTTCGGTATTTTCTATAATTTTCTGGTTCGAAATATTACCTGAAGAAAACTAATTTTTTAATTAATTAATTAAGCAATTTTGCAAGGTTAACCCTGTTGATCAATATTTTATGTAACGTCGACGAAAGTGATTATTTCAAGAGTTTTTGTTATTATATTAATATGCGTCAATCAAGATAATTTTAGTAAATTAATAATAAATTCATATTGTAAACTTTGAACTTTTCTTCTGAAGTTAATTCATTTCAATGAAACGTCAGAAAATACGTGCAGAGCGTTGCCTTTTAAGTTTTCATTTTTCTCTATTGTCATCATTAAATGAAAATATTGGTTCTCAGGATGTGTATTTGTATTATCTATTTCTTGCCTGTTTTTCTTTCCTTGTGCCATTACAGTGATTGTTAAACTTGAAGCCCTCGGATAATATATTTTCAATCGTCTACTTGAACATAATGATTTTAACAAAGGTAAATTTGTAATTCAATAGTTTTGTCAAATACGCTATTGAAGAGTCACATTTCAATGCTTTATCCAAGGCCATGAGTATATACTGTTACGTACTACAAGAGTCGGATCTTCGTTTCGTGCACCACAACAGTGAGGACCACATTCGAAATTATCAGGAGATCCGGTACTTCTATGGCTAACATTATTTTTAGCTGATTTTGAAACTTTAGGAACACTGGTTCTATTATCTTTTTTGGAAGGATCTACGCTTCTTGAAGATGTTGGTTTTGACATTTATATTAAGATATTATTATCTCTTCATATATCTTTACTTTACAAAGTAGTCGAAATATTGTTTATTATTTGACCGTAAAACATGAATTTATCAGTTAGTTGTGCGTTTCATTAAAATTGAGGACATGTGCGTTTGTTTTTGAGACTCAGTAACTCATAAACACAAAATGTCATATTGCGAACCACTTAAAAGAAATGGATTTCAAAGTTACTTACGAATAATTTTTACTCTACTGCTTTTGCGATATATGTCAATTAACCTTAATTGCAAGACACATTACTCAGACATTCTTGTTGTAACTGAAAGAGAAGTAAATCTGGTTTCTCATAGCACACAGAACGAATGTATTTCGCATCAAAGATATTGATTTTATGTTATACGAATATTTACTTTTAGCACTTCTTTTTTCGTTTAACCGAAAATTTATTGCTGGCTTTTTGGTTATCAGAACAATATATTCAGACTAAGGTATTGACAATTTTGAAAAAAATTATTTTTCCTAGTTCACGTTAATGAAGCCAATAAAGTAACCTGCAACGTATATGGAAATGTACGTACTCATCGTTAGCAGAAATTTCATTTCGTTTTTGTTTTATAAAATATCGCAATTCGAGCACTGTAATAGAGTTTTAAATGAGTGTGTGTAAACATTTTTGCATTAAAAACGTAACAAACAAAAAAATGCTGGATTAGACGTAGCAGGATTACGCTGTACTTTTTTCAGTATTTTATAAACTGTCCTAATTGATTTTAATGTGACAGAAACAAAGTTTTGTCGTAACTTCAAAAAGAATAGAAAAAGACAAAAGAACATTGGTGAGTGAGATAGAAAAAGAACACGCGTCGAACAATTTGAATCTCCGGATCAATACAGAAAGATAAATGAACATGAAAATACACAAATAACTTCCACGCTTGCAAGATAAAGGAGGGAATCTTGTTCATGAACTCGAATTCAAGATGGAGCCTACATATTCAATAACTTTCCGTTGTAACTGAAGCATGTTAAAATAACAGTGAAGCGTTAATATTTCCCGAGTGCATGCGTCTCTCAGGTGTGCGAGTTAGTGGCTCGCTGATTTTCTAATGCACGTAGCTGAAAGTGCTGTGAGAGGGTGAAGCTCTCTCCTTTTTTATTCATTACGTAAAGGTACAGCGGCCAACGACCAATGGTGTAATCTCGTTGGATGTTAATCATCGTCTAATGCGCGTGCTTTGAAAATCAGGTTAAAATTCGCAATGACGTTAATTATACCGGATTTTCGCATCAACACATCTTCTATCCACACTGGTGAAATGTGCAAATGTGTTAACGTTCGACGGAACGTTCACCCCATGCATTACCGTGTCCGCACATGCACAGAGTACGCAGGTGATCATTTTAAAATGTCGACTGTGCGTGAGTACCTATGGCAAAAGAAAGTAATTGTTGCACGGATTAATTGGAATTCAGTTAGCATCGCGATCATTATACATTTGTTGGCGATACTTATTCTGCCTTTTTTCACAATACAGAACTCACTAAAAATTCAACCAGTTTCATTAACAAATAAAATTGTACATTACGTTCAGTATAAGATAGCCACATGAATGAAAATGTACTATAAATAATACTACCCGTTATACCACTTTTGTGAAAAAGATTAACATTTTTTTTGCATGTAATGGTACAAAATTAAATGCAAAATTTGACGTAACAATTATTTCTGTTATAGAATAGGAAGGTAATATTTTTGGTTTTTCGTTATTAAAGTACGGCAAGCAATTATACAAACACATGTTTATGTTTTAAGACTGTTCTAATTTCGGTAACTCTTCGCCGCGTTCACTTCGGTGTGTGTGACAACTAATTCGGCGAATGTCCAAAAGAAAAAATCGCCTCGTACGAGGAATAATGATACTGCGACAACGTGAATGTCGCAGAGCGGCAAATGCACTGCGGCTCCTATATTTTATTCAAAGACCGGTTCATGCGGAATGTATAATCATTGCAATACCGAAGAACTTTCCCGAATCTGCAAATTCTTTGCGCCGCCACGAGTGGTCGAAGTTCCAGAACTCGTAAACATGAGTTGTAATACTTGTATAAATATTGCTCATCTAATTGGAAACGAAGTTAATTAATACGTATTGCAAAAAAAATGTGCAACCACGTGTAAACAAAAAATCTTGCAAACAACCTGATATAAAATACTGCCGTGAATGTTGCTGCAAATGCCATCGTTTTTCATTACTCTATTCAAATAGTTTCCTTTTTATAATTATTTATTTGATAAAAATATGCATGAATTTAAAAAAAATATTTTTTTTCTTATAATAGATTTTTAATTATTATGAACGAATTTATTTTTCTAAACAAATAATTAGAATTTTAATACTTGTCGTCTGACGATACTTTAAATGTAATTACATGGTACAAGTGAAAAATGTTAGCATAATTTAATGAAACGTACATTAACTATGTACTTAAGATTTTAATAAAACTACTTTTGCATTAAATATTGATAAATTTTAATAATATTTTAAGTAAATCTGATTATAATCCTCATTGAAATACACCGAAACTCATTTACGATATTATGAAACGTACAAAATCTAGCATTATTCAAAAAATCTTTGGTTGAAAGTGTGGTTACCAGAGCATAGAACAACAAAGTCACTTCTCTTCAAAACCACCTTTTCCAGTAATGTTTGAAGACTTTTGAACTCAGATTTTGGTGCAAGACTGAAATTGTGTATCCAACAAAAACTTGTTGAAAGAGTGTACGAATTCGCGAAAATCCGCGGTTTACAGTACCCTGTTTACAATGAACAATGAACTTCGTAGAATCTTTGTGTTGTGCAACGACAGGAAAGTAGAGTTAACACATATAATACTTATTCGTGTACACGAACAGAAGCATAGATGTTTACACGAGTAAATGAATTATTGAACTTCCTGCAAGAGGAAGGTTTGCCGTCACGATGTATCTAGTTCGGTTATAATTTCATAAAATCAACGCTCCTACCAAAGAACTTCCCGAGCTAACCCTGTCGTTGCATGCTCCCCACTGCCCTTTGCCTGTCCACCGGTTGGTTAGCCATCCACTATCACACTCGGTCCACCTTCCCTCTTCGTAACCTTCGTAGACCACCGCCATCCAATTACCTTAAGTAATCTCACAGGAGCTGTGTTGCAGCCAAGTAATTTACAGTAATATCTCGCTCGTACATACGTAGCTGATGGTCCGTGTGTCGATGCTCGGATGCAACGGTTACACGCCTCTGTCTGATTTTACTGTCTCGGATAAGAAAAGTTACGCCATTTACACAAATGGTTTCCTCTGGAATTCATTCGTCATATTTCGTTACTGTAAAGTCCTTGTTATTTTACTGCTTTCCTTCCCTTTTCGCTCAAACAGAACACGCGAGTTACGGAAGATAAATATATATCGCATTATGGAACATTCCGCTGTATCAATATTTATTTAAGGCTTAGAAGGATGTGTGAAAGAGCAAATCATGGTTCTACGAAACCTGACTGATTCAGGAAGTTTTCAACAATGCTGTTTCACCTTCCAGCTAACTTTAGATTTGAATTTGAAGGCCTTTTTATTATGATGAAAAAGTCATTATAACACTCGTCAACTAATTCCGTTTAATATTAATTATATACTGGAATATTTTATACAATAATTATAGTCCTTACGATAAAAGCTAAAAGTTGTCATGTAGTAATGAATGTAGCTGTTCGAGGACAATGATACTAGAACATTCTCAATTAAGGGATTGATTTCATAATCAACAAATATGAACAGGATGGGTCATATAAAGCTAATTCCGATAAGTGACCAAAAATTGATCAGCTAACACCGCAATTAGAGTAGAGCGAATTCTAATTTGTAATAAGTGTGCTGATGGCATTACGTATCGCTTATTATGTTCGTATTCGTATACTCATGTTGTTCGTGTGCACACGAGCATTCGGATTACACGTCACGGTATATCGTAATGATGGACAATCCAAACAGCTTAGCACACCTTGTCAAAGCTGGTGCACTGCAGATAACGAATTAAACACCGTGCGAATGGTGGAGATATCAGCCTTATAACAATGCTAATATGTCTGCATCGCTCCTTCTCTTTGCATTGCACCCTTTATAATTATCTGTAATCCTTACCACAATTGCGATTTCGCTCATTAATACCATTACGTATTTCACACGTTACGAAATTATTGTTATACCTCAAGCGATTGCAAATTCAGGCGAATAGTGAAACAAATTTGTAGAATGAAACTCTTATGAAAATTAGTGTATTATGGTAACTAATGTGAACTGTTATGTTATATATTTCATATTACAGTCAACAATTCATTATACATTAATGTTTCTTTTCTAGTAATTATTTTGATAATTGGTCCATTAAGATTTTACGAAAATTTCTCCCACTTTCTATCCAAGTATTTTAAACAACTTCTTAATACCTTATTTTGACACAGGCCATCGTGTGCAAAAAACGTTCCGGAAAATTTTTGTCTGTATTCTGTGCATATTCTGTAAGAAATTCAAGAAAACGTTTGGGAATATTAACTTTACACAAACCATTGTTTGCGAATTAATTCCTGCACAGAGTGTTATATGGATTTGCAATAGTTCTAAAATTCAGAACGAGTTCACGCGAATTGTTTAAAGTAAAAAACATCAAAATTAAAAAATTGGGACTATGACGATCGATATAACTTTGTAAGTTTAACTGATATTGAAAACACTTGAAATCCGGTAGATCACGCCCACGAAAACGATATATACATTCTGATGTCCACTGCAACGGATATATTTTTAAAAATATATTCGACGATATTACGTAGTTTCTATGGGTTCATGAAATTATGGGGGATATTTCATTCTCTTACATATTTTCGGTTGATTCTTCATTCCTCCTCAAAGGACACATTCTGGCGTTCATTTCATTAAAATGAGCCAAATACTTATATGTACAATTACAAAATTATACATTCATATTTTTAAATCATTTCATCACAGACGATTAAGAAAAGTTCTCCTTGCAATTGAGCAATATATTCCAAAATTATCAAAACTGGCATGATACACCTCAGAAAGACTCCTTATAAGTAGGTTCAAAAAATAGAGATGGATGGCAGACGAAATATTGCTATTGAAAAGAGTGGAAGCAATGTACTGAAAACGACAAAAATGTGTTCATTTATTTAATAATGTTTTTCAGAAAATCTTTCTTTAGTTGAGGTGAGATACGTTGCACGAGACATATACGCACATATGAGTACAGAAACGATCGAAGTGGAGCACGCGGTGCGACCATAAAGAAATAAAACGAGCTACCGGCGAATACCGTAGAAATGAAGTGCCTATTCGTTGGTCAGAGTTAATTGAAAATGAAATTATTTATCTTCCCATTTCTTGGACATCATTATCTCGGCACAAACAGTTTCCTATATGTTAAATCGTTTAAGCGTACCGCGAAAAAGTCTGCTCTTGACAGGGCACAATAAATAACGGTGAATATCCAACAGTATATTTTATAAGCGAAAATATCCTTACACGAAGAAGAAAATTATGTTAAATTTAGGGGAAGTGACAATTAAAAGCGGTTCGGAATATTAATGTATTAACACTATCATATTCCGTTGGTACAATATAGCTTCATACTTAATAATTCCAAAGAAATAATTTTAGGATCTCTTCCAGTATGTTGTTGCTTTTCAATACCCATTAAACAGTTCAGAAAATGTGCAGTGTGATAAAGTGTCTGCACTTAGCAAAATTTGACTGCTTGAGAGTGGCAAAATTAAATATATAGGAAAAATTATGAGAACTTATATTTGACACAGATATTTAATTAATTTTAATTTAAATGCATTCGAAAAAATAGCACTAAGATTCACGTTAAGATTTTTATTCTAAAGATGAACTATTTCACAGTATTATATAACAGCGTGAAAAGCTATAAAAAGTTGTGCATTTCGCGTTCTTTGAACGATGTGAAAATGAAAAAGTAAAGTCATGGTTGAACGAATCTTTTGAAGGGTGAAAATATGTCCAAATTAAAAGACGAAGAGAGTTTCAAAGCATACCATATTTAATCATAGAAAATTCAACCTTCCTACGTCTCTTACAACCATTTATTTTCACACTATTGTACATATCCGACACTGTGTATAAATTGATTACGCTCTTGAAACACGAAACTGTTTATTGGCTATCAAGAATATTATTCTTCAAAATTCTGGAAATTTATTACAGAATATCATATGAATATGTGTATAATTCCCAATTGATAATTCACAGTGACAATTCCTAGTTGAGAACAATAAAGTGCCAAAAGTTTTACAAAAGTATTAAAATAAAATAGCACTTTTCAGATTTATGTGATTTATGTGAAGTATTGTTTATATTAATTATGAGAAATAAATTAAAATACAATGTCTGAAGCCTTCGTAAGGTTTTTTAATTAAACCAAGCCTTAACATTTCGGTAATTGCAAACGACTCAATTAATTCAACGAACTCAATGCAAATTATGTTACGCGTTTGTTTATGTTAGCTTAATGGGGATTCATATACAACGTTTGTAATGAATTGTCCCGTACATGCAGACATCTAATATACTAATAATAATGTCAAATAATTACAACAACAATAATAAGCACTGGAATAACAGAATATCAAGCAGTTGAAGATAATGACTATGTGTATCTAATACTCGCAACATTAGCGTTCACTGGTCCTTGCTTCATTTACTATTAAAAATTGTATCAACCTATTTAGTTGAAAAGTCAAATAATAATAATATAAACATTAAATATAGTACTGTGTGACAGTAACAATTAAGAAAATTCATTAATTAGACATGTTCAAACATTTCGTGACTGAAGAGTCAATTTCTTATGTAAGTTGAGGGAATAAAAGGAATAGTCGATTTCTAATTAATGTATAAAATATTGCAAGTATTATAATCCCGATTTTTCTGGTGTTGATGGGAATGTATTCGTCATCTTTTAAAACAGTATCGTATAGATTTAGCTTCGCATTAATATTAATTCTATTGCTAATAAATATAATTAGATTTAAACTTGTTTAATTTCTAACGCGCATTTAAAATTTTGTACTTTTCCTTCTTAGGTATTATTTTAATTAATGTGGATTTTCATATGACTTAACGAATGATGTAACTATACGATGTGATTTAACAATTAATAACAGGTATTTTTATCCCTTTATATCCCTTCATAGGTATTTATATCCCTCATTCTAACTAACGAACATGTGAGTTAAGAAACGAGAGTATACGTGTGCGCGCTCACGTGTAATTATCGTTTACACATAGTATGTGCTTTACTACATCATGGTATAATATATAATAAAGCTGCAAATTTCATTCGGATCACAGAATGTCATAATCGCGAAATAGCACAGTAGAATTGTTTGCAGTAAACGGGAATGATTGGATAAATATAACCACTCACCCTGAAACTCCTTCCGGGCAGCGCTGACGGAAGTAACGATATTGGCCACATGACCGAGAACTGTTGCAAATAATAGCAGACCAAAGAGCAGCTGAGCAATCACGAACAAGTACTCGCCTTTGCTTCTTGGCCTATAAAAATACACATATTTGCATGGAATTGTTTGTATTATGTAAATTCTGTAAGCATCATTTATTAAATATTATAAAAGGAAATTTTCATAAGAATCTAAGAAAAAGTATTTAACATCAAAGAAACATAAACTAACAGTTTAGAACGAAAAACATGACAGGAAGCTGGTTATGTGCTCATACCTCGGCAGGTCCCCAATAGTTGTCAGTGCCAAAGTGCACCAATAGTAACTCTGCAGGTACTGCTTGACTACATCCGCCGTTTCTGAGTCAACGAACACCCAATCCTTGCTCCCGAAACCATTGTTCTTATAAATAATGTGATAGAGGCACCCATTCCAGTGAAAAATCACCAGTAAGTAATGTATCAAGGAGGTGGAGCGGAATAAATTCGGATAGTTCGTATGTCGCTCAGTTCTGTCCATGAACGCCCAGAACCTACGTAAAACCAAGAATGCTATGTATTAAAATCGAGTTATATCCAATTCTCAACTCTATACAAACGCAAATGATTCTCTTACTTTTCTCTAAAATCTGTACCATTTTATAATTTCGCGCGAGATGTAATGTAAATGGAATGTAAATTATTCATATTGAAATTACCGAATCATTTATTCCCAATGAGCGTTGCAGTTCCGCAAATTTCAAGGTAATAATGCCGAAATAGGGAATTACTGAAATTGCTTGAAATCGAATCGGTCAGTCTTTTAATGAATGTACGATGCAATAACATAGGTTCGTCATTGGAATTGTATTATCATTTTTGAAACATAAGTAAGGAAAAATGAGAATTTAAATTCAGGAGTAAAATATTGTTTTCTTGCAGATTGGAAGAAAGTCTACGTCTTAGTCCCCGGAACCACGTATTCTAGGTATGGATTCGGGACACATGGATGCAGATTGAAAATATTCTTCGAGTCTCAACAGATTGAAAAAGTTGAGATGTCTACCGAACGCATGTATTGTATAGCCCAGGGGAAATTCATCGAGTCAGTATCGTGATTCAAACTTAGTTTGAATTTGAATGCTGCTACAACGTTGTCGGCGAACGGTTCCTTCTTTGTCGTTCTTGTTAAGGCAATTACAAGAACACGGATTTACTTTGGCAATTAGAAGACGACATGATATACAAACGCCCGAATGACTCATACAGTTACAGTACATCAAGCTGAGAATCTCATTAAAACTGTATTCGAAGCTGACTGCGAATCATGTAGTTCAGTTGCAACACGCTTTCTTATTGCGTTAGTATTGGTAACTGCGAGACTATCTGCTTACATGATCTATTCATACATCCCCACTTTTAATAATAAATGCGCCCAAGATTATATTATAACACCCAATTAGCAGTTTCCCTCGAAATTACAGTATACATAATATATACGAGTTGTCGTTCCACCTGTACTGTGTATTACAATGTAAATGGTAAACTGTTGTAAGGTGATTTCTACGATACAACAAATTACCACATTCGGAAGGCATCGTTATTAGTTTTTGTAAAATATAAAGTGCATAACAGAAATATATGTAATATGCTTGCGGCACTCACCGATAAATTTTTACGAGCCTAAAACTTCGGAGTATACTGTTGAATCCTATAGATAAATATAAACAGTCGAGGGGCAGCAGGCACAGGCAGTCTATGTAAAACGTGGTGCTGTTCATGTAGTGTGTCCTCAACTTTGTGGCGTCTGTTTGCAAAACGCCGTCCTCGAGGTAACCCGTTCGAAAGTGAAAAACTATGTCAACCAAATATAGGAAGTCCGACAGGTAGTCCAGACAAAACCACACCACGAGAGTTTCTCCTATAAAAGGAGAACAGAACAGTTATGAAGAAAACAGTTCCTTGATAAGCTATTTACAAAACTAAAATAATCGCCTGGGTATGAGGAACGGTATGGAATATGTACATAAAAACATTGATTTTGTCCTTCTTACAAAATATATAAGTGTTTCCAAAATGTTTAATGTGCATTGAACTGTTTAAATAAAATGTGATAAAGAAAGCAAAAGAAAGAGTTTGAAAAAATATTATGCTCCATAGAGTACAAAAGAAATTAATTTTGAAGTATAAAAGTGTAACGTAATGACAAAATCAACATGTACTACTTTAGTTTACATATAACATTTTTAAAGGGAATATTGTGTTGCATTCAAAGTTCTTTACTTGTTTACTTGTGTTATAAAAATTACATTTTTTATAATATCATTTCTTATATCCTTATTTCTTAGTACTTTCTAATGTCACTTTAGTACTGTAAATTTATCCAACCGTGAAGTTGAATGTATTCAAGCAAGAAGAATTGTTTTTGTGTGAGTACATTCATGAAAGCAAATAGTGTGATCGTATCACAGTTACGAAATTCATG